>JBAMIB010270096.1:0-22629 GCA_037177415.1 Kaempferia rotunda | reverse complement strand
ATTAGACGAACGCATAGGAGCTAATTTCATGTCAATCAAATGTCGCTTGGTCCATCTACCCCAAATCGACTTATGAACCAAAGACCTCCGATCAACATGAATAAACTGCTATATGTTTGTCTAATTCTCCTGATTATATTCATGCTCTTAAACATCAATTTGACCTAATATATTGAGAGTAGTGATTTTTTGAACACGAATGTATTTGAAAAATCTAATTCATGTTCAAAAAAGTATTATTTTCAATATATTGGATTAATTTCATGTTTGAGAGCATGAATATAATTAGGAGAATTAGCTGAACACATAAGAAATAATTTCATTTCAATCCAAAGTTTTTGATCTATTAACCAATTTTACCTAAAATTAACTTTGATAAAAAAAAAACGAGCAAATCAGTCGATTGATTTGTTTAAAATTTCAAGATAGAGAAAAATCAATTCCACTAGTAAAAAAAAACAGTCGATTGATTTTCAAACAGAAACCTATTTGATTGATTTTTTATCAGTCAACTAATTAGGGATAAAATGAAAAATAAATATATAATTTGATAATTTTAAAACTATCTTATATAATTTTATAATTTTGAAAGGTGGTTCGTGAAAAAAAGCATGAATATTTGTAATGGGTTCGGCATTTTGGTTCAATTTGACTCAAACCAATTTATACTTTATAGCCGCCTCCTCCAGCTCCAAACCCTAATCCCTGATCACTTTCCGTGTGGGGGATAGATAGCAATGGAATCCAGTGTCTCCGGCGCCGGTGCCGACGTCGTGCCGGCATCACTTCCTTCTAACGCATGGGATTTCATATGGTTAGTTCTTCCTCGCCCTGTCTTGTTGCTCAAATTCCGATCTTTTTTGTAAAACAATCCGCTTTACTTGCCCATGCATTTATGATCTCACCGTTTGGAGATCTCTTTTCGCTTTGATGTGTTGGAATCTGCTAAGTTCTTTCGTTCTTGAGCCTTCTGAGGCTTTGGGATCTGTTTTGTTTCATACAGTTGAAAGTTTGTAAATTAGGAATCTGCTAAGGCAATACTATGCAACAAATGCTAAACTCTAAGTTGGAACGAAGGGAGTGCAACTGAGTAGCAATGATTATGGTAGTTGTGAGATTAATTTGATCAATCTTATCTGTGTCTAGATTTGGATGTAGAATATTCGCAATGAAGATGTTAGTGTCTGTTTTCCTTCCGTCTGAGCTTCTTTATGCTATTGTTGAGTAAGAAACACTACATGGCATGAACGAGGGGTTCTTTCAGTTGCCATTAGGATTTTGGAAGAATCAGAAATCAATATGTACTTGTCTTCAGCTTTGATTATTGTTTCTTTGTTCCTTGAAGCACTACATGGTGGATGAGACATTGTAAAAAATTTCATCATGAACTTTTATATGACAATAGAAAATGATTTCATCTGCGATATTGATTCTTATAAAAGAATTTAGCCTTACAACAAACATGGCCAGTAAAACATTGAATGCTTGTGATTAGATTGCTAAACAAGGGAATGATGTAGCATCGGATGAATTTTTATTCACACTGTTTAATGGCATGAAACCTTAATAACTTAAAGTTATTGAAATGGAAATAATAAACTTCTCAACTTTTAGTTTGTCATAATTGAATGTCTGTTTCTTTCTGTGATATACACCAAGGCTTAAAATTTTTTGTGACATGCAACTATGCTTTGTCTCTTCTAATTGATCATGTTAGTCCCACTTCATCGAGGCACTACATGGTGCATGAGACAACGTAAGAAATTTCACCATGAACTTTTATATGACAATCGAAAATGATTCCATCTGCGACATTGATTCATATAAAAGAATTTAGCCTTACAATAAACATGACCAGTAAAACATTGAATGTTTGTGGTTAGATTGATAAATGAGGTTTGGGGAATGATGTAGCATGGGATGCAACTTTATTCGCACTGTTTAATGACACCTGAAACCTTAATACCTTACAGTTATGGAAATGGAAATGGAAATAGTAGACATCTCAACTTTTAGTTTGCCATGATTGAATGTCTGTTTCTGTGATATACACCAAGGCATAAACTTTTTTGTGGCGTCAACTATACCTTATCTTTTCTAATTGATTTGGTCCAATATTATTTCATGTTAGTCCAACTTCATTTTAATTACCACATCTATGCTCTGTCGGCAGTGACTTTGAAGTTGATTTTGGATCAAATGAGAATGCAAATATAGCAGCTTCCGCATTAGCTGTTGATAAGGAGGTTTGCAACTTTAACTCTTGTTACTTCTGCACAAGTTGCATCCTTGTGGATGCAAGACAAATAGAATACACTTTAGTCTTATGTTGGATAAATTAATTACTTGTATCTGTCGATTCATTGTTCAGCTACAGCCAGACAAGGTTAAGAGGCAGATATCCATTTGCGACGGAAAGCTTAAAGTGTAAGTTTAACATATGTCTACTTTATATCCCTTTTCTTCAATTTTTTTATTTTTCTTTCTTAATATAGACAATTTGAAGCGGTCGAGGCTAGGTTTCTGCGCGCATCATTTAGTTCATTCGTGGACCTTTTGATTCTTACTACACAACTCATCGAAGAGTATGGCCACACTCCAATTTAATGTCATTTTGTTAGAAAAAGAGGATCATTTGGCAAGTATTCCATGCGAGTCTTCATGTCTGTATTGTAATTCTTCGTAACTAGTCGGTGATTATACAATCTTTTCATCATGTTTACAAAATTCATATCTAGTAACTATGTCAATCTTCCTTCAACAAATGAAGTGTTGTTTAATTTACCTCAACAAGAACGATAACGACATATTGAAAGGGCAAAGCGCGTTTAATTCTCTCTAATATGTTCATTGTATCCTATTATCTCTAATTTATTGAAGAGTGAACAATTTTATTGAATTCGTTACACAGCTTTATTGAGATCATTCCTTTTATTAATTTTTAATTTTTTTAATATAATTCTAGTCAGTTTTGCAACTCGAGACTTGTTATAAGAATAATGGCAATACATATTTGAGGTTTTCAAACTAACAAAAGCTTATATTTTTTTAATGAAATTATGAACTTTTTGCTCATTGACAAAAAAAACAAAAAACTAAATTAAATTAAATTAAAAAAAATAATTTTGCAAGGTTCAGACAAAGGCCTTTCTAGCTCCATCAGCGATAAGTCGATAGTTTAAGAAGTATGATTAGGATGATTGATATCTCAAATTTTCTAAATAAAAAATTTTAATGAAAGCACAAGATTATGTAGCTCCTTCATGCTACATGTTATGAAAAGTTCCTCCATAATTTGAACCCCAAGGTGAGACGATCCTCAAGTTCAACACAGCCATGCGAAGTTGCCCATCGACGACTCATGAACTGCCCGCCCGGCTTGGATCATATCTTTGAAAGTCTTTGATCTTTAACATCGAGGAGCTCTAGAATTCAGACCCATATCCACCTCCTTGGACATGCATGGATCCATGACTACCCGCAGCCCTCCATTGGGTACACTATCTCAATCTTTCACACTTGAGAGCTTGTCTTTAGAAAGTTGTAGTTAACTCCTCTATCAAAGATCTAGATAACAATTGAAAATCTATCTTTAGATAGATGGACTACCGAAACAACATTCTCTTCATCAATATCTTCTACTTCATCACCATCGCTTACAATTTAATCCAAGATGCAACAAGGCGACAATTGATGCAAATAAAACGATTCATTGATCAAGGGCGTTCATATGTGCAATCAAATTTCACACAAACCGTCTAACTTGCTAAGATATCAAATTTCACATGTTCATATGTGCGTTCATATCTGTCTAATAAGATATCAGACAGATAACATTTAAGATTGTTATGAACTTCTGAAATCACAAATGTACGTTCACCAAGCGAGTCTAGTGTCCCCAGCCAATGTTCAAACTGTTGAATTATGACGATAATGCTATCGAAGTGAAAGTTTAGGAAAGGATGGAAAAAGATACCTCACAAGCTAATAACATAACAAAACACCACCTTTTGATGCCCACATTTTCCATCTACAAGTTACCTGCCTTCCGAAGTGTGTCGCCGTCCGTCAACTCACGAGTTTTCTGCACCTGAACTGCTGCTACCAATGCCACTACCCGTCCTACTCATTTCCCTCGCAGCAGATGCCACAGCTTGGAAGTCAGGCGCTGTCTCCCAGCTTCCACCTCTTCCCCAACTTGATCGCCTATGGTGCTGTGTAGGTTGCACTTCCATGCCTCCCGTGAAAGCCTCTCTGCTTAAACCGGGGGAAGGTTCACTGAGCTCGCCATCCTTGTCGTCCATCATGTTTCTGCTGCTTAGACCCTCTTCGTTCTCACCAACTTGTGTGACTGCCCTCAGTTCATCCCATGTCACTGGCTTCCTGCCCATCTCAATGTCTCCAACAGCTTTTCCCACGTTTGGGCTCATGAAACCTCCAATCGGGGAGTGCGATTGAAGTCCTTGTTCATGTGACACTCTTGCACGGAAGTTGTTCTTTGATGGAGTTATGCTTGTACAAAAAATCTCCTTAAAATTCTCCACGATGCCTTTGTTATATGGGTTAGCTCTCCGGTCGTACCGGTATCTGAAGTTCTCATAAGTTGTCTAAAAAGGACAGAAAATTGAGAGTAACCGTGGAAGGATGCTTAAACAGTTTCTAATAGAAAATAGCCACAAACATTACCTGATTGGTGCTCATCAGATATAAATGAAAGGCGGACAGACCTCCGACAAACCAAACCGATATAAAAGTGTAAATTATGAGGACAATGGAAGCTGGAGTCTTGGCCATTGCTCTCCAGATAGTTATCTGCTCGGCATTTCTGATTTTTACTATGCACACCCAGGATAATCCAAACACATAGAGGCACAACAATGTCGTTGAGAAGACAAACATATAGAAGAACCTATAGTTTCTCTGCATCAAGAATAAATATTAGTAATGATCATTGAGACAATCTCCATTATTACTAATTCTAGTCAACAAATCTAGATATTGTATCTACTACAAGATCTTGTTAGTAATTAGGCAGCTTTTTGCAAATTGAATTGAATTGGTGACGCATTAAATTTCAATCAAGGATGAGAGATTTTGCAGCTCACCAGTCCAATGCATTGACCAACCCATGGGCAATGATGATCAAAGCGTTCAACACAGTTGTTACAGATTGAGCAGTGAGAGCAGCGAGGAGGTCGGTACAGCATGCAAGTATCACAGTATTTCACCTTTACAGTCATACCATTAACAGTTACATCCATCATTCTTGGTAATCGAAATTGTGGAGTTTGGACACCTCCAACTTCACCACCACTCTCAACGATTTCTGGCTCTGGAGGATGTGCACTGCGAGGTACTATTCCAGGGTCTCTACCGGAGGCAAGAAGTAATAGAGTTAAATCCTGAAATGTAAAGCCTCAGTCATACTTTAAAACCCCAGAAGTCCAATAGGCATTTCTTTTTAAGTTTTCAGCCTAGTGGTAAGTAGGATATAGGGAACCAAAAAAATACCATGCGACAACAATATTATCTAATATCTTTTTTTCATTTTTTTTAAATTCCATCTTTGAAAATTTCTTATATTTTTGTAAAATTACACCATCCAGTTTTTCTAAAGCTAGAAATAAATTCTTAAAATCTATATCCAACAATATTGGCTGATGTTGATTAATTGAGCATTCTTGACTTTAAACTCAAACTTAAAAACTTTTTGAAGTCACACCTAATTGTCCTACACCAAGTATATGGTTATATGATAAAAAAGCACGAGATAGAAATAAGATTAATTACTGATCTTTTAATATGTGCATCCTGAGTGTTAAAATACCAATTTCAGGAAATTTATCTTTACTGGATTTCCTTGCATATCCACGACATATACTGTGGTAGATGGTGGACCATGCTAGTTATAATTGTTTCTGCGTTTCAACTTATCTATTGACCATACATCCAAGAAATAATTCTAAGTGCAGACAGTATTGATCAGATCATTACTAGAAAGTAGAGACTATGTTTCCATGATAATAGATAGGCGAAGGCTACTGATGGAGTGCCAGTTATCAACTTTAACATGTTGACTTTTGATATAGCAGTGTAGATCTCCCTGGGACTAGCAATCCAAGCTTTACAAGAACACCTTATGACAACAACTTTCTGCAGTTACTATCTAGCAAAGTACATGCAATCTTCCTCATTAATTTCCCGTGATGGAAAAAATAATAGTTATAGGTAATTCAATAACTTGTCTTCTCTAATTGTAGCACATCTTCTTGTACTCACCTTCTTTGGCCACTAAAACGTGTCCATTCACCTCACTTTATCAATTTGATGCTGTTTAGACATGTCTTAACCATTTTAAGCATCCATGTGAATGTCAGAACTTTTTCAATAACCGTAAGCATGTTGCATGTTAACAACCCAATGGTTAATCCCAAACAACATTCGTTACATGATTATTTTAGTAAAACTTGAAACACGGCACAGGGTACAACTTTTGTTGGCTTGCCAGGATATCTAAATCAAACTCCATCCATTAGAAATTCAGACAAACTAATCTCATTTTCATATAAACTGTGGTTATTCATTAGTTGAAACATGACATTTTTCCCCGCAAAGTTCTACAATTCTTCTGCTTGATTTTTAGATAATGCATGAGGACATATAAGCCTAAATTAAACTATAACACACTCATATCAAGGGTAGATTATTTGTGATGGTTAATAGTGTTTCCATTCATGATAGGACTTTGCCAGACCTTGGTCCTTTTTCCTAGAGTACTTTACATTAGTATTCGTTGGTTTTACTAGGAAAATAAGTTTTAGAGTTTGGTAGTGATCATCTCATAAAAACATCATTCCTAAAGTGAGACACTTACAACTCTTACCTTGCTGCTGCTTCTTTCATTTTTCTTTTCCTGTTCTATATTCTTCTCAACTTTTTATGAATTCATATTAACCTATGAGTGGCACTTGTACACCTCATTAAGCAAATATCTTTTAACAGTGGACATTAACAGAGGGAATAGTGCAGATGTCTTCGATGATTATCTAGGGGAATGTTATCAAGAATAAATCCAAAATTATCTAGAATTTATAATTATTATTAAAAATAACCTGGTCAGAGAACTAAAAATAAAAAAACCTATGAGATTAAAAAAAAAATTCTATATCTATGCTAGATTTGTAGAGGCATCATAAGGAACCAAAACAAGTGACACGAGACAAGGATACAGGTGTTGACCATTATTTAGTAAATTCAAGTCCTCAAATTACTTCATACAAAAAACGGACTAGTGATTTTAATTCTTACTGATCACTTTACTGTGCTCAGCACTAGTAGGAACCAAGGGAATAGATGACATGATAAATAATATTAAAACCTAATTCATACAAAGAGACAATAGCAACAAATTGAGCCCCCTTTCAAAAAAATCATCCAGCTGCCATCCTATCTAGAAAGAACATGTTAATGATTCTCTCTCACTCATCTTCACCATTCCATCAAACAAGTATCACTGCTACTCTTCCAAAACCTTTTCCTCTCAACTCCTACACCGTCCTACTTCCATTTCTCCAAGTACAGCCCAACTTAGCAGTTCCTCATCCTTCCCTTACCACAAATCCAGGGCTACAGAGAAGTTGCTAGAGATGTCCAAGTTCAGGATGTGAGGCACTACATCAAAGCAAAGAATCTAACATTTTTAAGAGATAGCATCCTTCAACCATTTAAAAACATCCAACCAAATCGTATTCAACTCCATCAACATTGTAAGTTCAATGTAATGCTTAAATAAAAATTCATCAAATCAAAATGTAACTATAACATTAATTTTGTATCATAACTACAAATTAGGAGATAGCCACATGGGCACAGCCATTAAGTGTAATTTTAGTACAGGAACGTGTGAGGGAAAGAAATAATTAAACTAGATGTCTCATGCCATTATCTTGAGGACTAAAGTATAAAAATGAATTCTTTGCTAGTCAAGAGACTAAATAGTAAAATTGATTAGCTTTTAATAAATCATCCATGTGTTTATCTAACACATCAGATTTTAAAATTAATCTTGTGCATTGGATTGTCGGTGGAAAGTATCTTAATTTTTCATATAGAATGAAAGTTAAATAGACCATAGATTTTTTTAGATTGGACACTGTTTGCATTGGCCTATGTATGAGGGCTAACTAAACTGAACAGACACCACTTTAGATTGGAAAATTATTCTCATGCATTAGATTGTCTATTGAAAGCATCTTAATTTTTCATATAGAATGAAAATTAAATAGATTAGAATTTTTTTAGCTTGGACATTGACTTATTTATAGGGATTAATCCTATTCCAAATAAAGTATTTAATTTTTTAAGATCCCTAAACAAGATGATTCCTATCATATCAGATGGACATTCAATATAACAAATAAAGACCAAGGCAAATTTAACACAGACGCATATATACACATACATATATATGCATGATACTATTGAACCATTTCAGGGTTGCTTGTTTATTATACATGCAGCACCCAGAAGAAAGGAAGCAGACCAGAAAGATAAGAAATTATTTCTCATCTGTTTTGAATAATAAACATCTGGAAGCTTATATCTCAGATATGGATTTCACATCAATAATGAAATGAGTGTCTATTGGTTCATAAAACAATGATCAACTGCCTATCTTGTCAAAGTTAATGTACAACAACTAGAGCAACATCTTTGTAGCCAAAACTTAAGAAAATTTCTAAGTATCTCATGAAAACAGCAAATAAGACTAGAAACCTGTTTTCTGAAAAACAGCAATTAGATATCGCATTCAGATGAGTCTTGATAAATATAGGGATAAGAAATACTTACATATATAGTGAAGACGATAGCTACTGCCATTACAGGTATACCCAGAGAATTAGAAAAATCATCCATTAATTTTCCAGCAACAAATGCACAGAAGATTGAAATAGGAGTAACAATCAGGAATATGGTGAGAAACAATGATCTCACATCAGGGCCAAATATAAACCTCCCTTGAAGAAAAAATATCTGCAGAAGATAAGCAAACATGCATAGGGGATCCAAAAAATGATGTTTCAACTTTCAGGAAGATTAACAAAATGAGCCAAAACTCAATAATAATAATAATAATAATAAATAAAGGATGAATGAAGAGAATTATTCAATTTAACCGACCAGCATAATTACAGTATGAGATTGGTTATATATGTAATGAAGTTAATGTAAACTGGTTTCTACTAGCTTCTACACTTTGCCAAGTTCATTAGTAGGTGCAGTAAAGTTAAAGCAGCTAGCATTATATCTACAGGTCCCAGCAGCCATGTATGCACACGGGTAATACACCATATACACAATGAATTTTCCACTAGAGCCATGGCATCCAAAGTCATATGTATATCTATAAAAAGTTTCTGATTCCTATATCTTATGAATAATAAAAAAAACCAAAAAAGAAAAAACATCCTCCTCAGGATCATCATGCAGCAATTTTCTAATTGTGAATTCGTGCACATATCAGTAATTGTATAGACATCATCTCCTTCCCCTTCAATGTACTGTCTCAACATAGTTAAAAATGGTTCAATAATAAGGCAGAATACGGACAAAATGATTGAAATAAAACATGACAGAAAAACCGTAATTTGATCGAGTAAAAACAAATACAGTGGCATATCAACTTATTCATATAAAGTTCTACTCCTTCATTGCAGTTTGCATTCGATTCTACGTGGCAACTAAAAAAGAAGGCATTTGAAAGTGCAAGAAATGGCCAAAATAGCTTCCTGTTACACACGAAATAAAGAGCTAAAACTTCATATATCAATCCGCCGCGGGGACAAGAAACCGGGAAAACCCTAATTTGGCACAAACATCAGGTGTCAAGGTTCAACTGATTTAGCTGGAAATAAGCGTTAAGGAAGTCGGAATAAACAGATCACGACTTACGTTGCTTCCCTTCCAAGCCTGGTACACCCTCGGCGCATCCGCCTCCGCCTCCATGCTCGAGGCAGCTAGACCCGTGCCCGCCGGAGGCGGGACAGTGTACATTTACTCTGCGGAGGCGTCTCTAAGCCAGCTCGCAGCCCCGGTGGGACCTCGAACAGGCACGAACCGATGAAGGCGGATGTCAAAGATGGGACCTTGGTTCGATTTGCTCGCCGCAACGACACCTGCAGGACAACAGACCTCCAAGATTCCGGAGGTCCCTCGAGGCCTCGACCGGTGGATTCAAAGCCGCCGCCGTTGCCGCCGCCGCCGCTCCTGATTTGATTTGGCTTTTTCCGGTGCGCCGAGAGAGAGAGAGAGAGAGAGATGGGCTTCGTCCTTCGTTTTTCTACCAATTTATTTCACACTTCGTTGGCTTCAGATCACCTGTCGATGGAGAGGCATCATACACGCGTAATCGCACCAATTCACTTCGTGAGACGTCATAACCGCGCTTTGTGAAGCCATATGGTGTTTCCTGTCGAAAAGCCTACAGGAAATAAATCTAATTTTGTGCTCGCTTAGCGCCACATGGTGAGTAACTGCGCGGATTGCATACTGCCGTTCGACGGCGACCCGGCGAGAAACTTTTGGATCGAAAACGACTGCTATCATTTATGTTGTATTTATTTTGTGGCACTGCATTTATTCGAACTTTTATTTTAATATTATTATTATTATTATTATTTATATATTTTCACTGCTATCATTTTAGCTATATACTTTCAAAAATGAAAAAAAAAATACAATGATTTGATTCATTAATTTTTTTTATTTTTTATTACAAATATGCACTATTTGAATTTCCTAACAAGTTGGCACAGCTAATTATGGTCATACTGGTGGATATATTATTTTTTTCCATGTATGTAATTTTTCAAATCAATTAAATTTAGAGGTTACTGATTTAGTTTTATAAAAAAAATTTACAATTAAAAAATATTCACAGAAACTCATCCAAACGATTTACATTGTTTAGATTTGTTGTCCTACGATAAGAAAATTCATATCATACGCCGCGATTAAGATTTCAACTTTAGATATCAAAATTAACTATTTAGAATACCTAACCATTACACTGTAACTTCACAGACTTGAAGGGGCACATGGTAAAAGGCGATTCACTCGATCCCAATGTCTCCACCAATCCGTCCTCAAACCAACGCGAAAGAGGTAAATCACGGATGACTACTAGCTATTAGTGCAAAGGTTAAAATATGAGGAAGGTATATGCTTAGACGTGTAAAGTTTCAACTTCTAAATTTCATGTGGTAATCTCCCATACTTTAACAATTGCACCACCCCGAAGGAATATAACTATATCCCTAGTGGAGGAGAGGGAAAAAGATGGAAATAATATACTACCGGACACTACGCCTGACTTTTATCCGCGCCTCCCTCAATATACAAGGAGCGATCAACAATGATCCAGCCGCTCGAAAGCATGAGTGAGACGCGAACCAGAGTCAGACACAAAAATCAGACTGCATTTCATTTTTGAACAAGGACTTACCTATGGAAATGTTTTTTCTGATTAAAAATGTATATAAAACATTTTAAAAATAATTCTCTAAAACAAAACTTCGAAATTAAGCAATTACGTGCTACAACTTCATTGTTATCATACAGTTTTTCTAAGCAAATAAAGCATCGCATTTGAATCATTAAAGATGAATAAAAGATCAATCAAATATTGATTCAGTTAATTTAAAAATTCATTTAAAAAAAATCAATTTGATTCCCTCTAGACAATGTGGTAATTCTGTACATCTAAGCATATATCACCCTATACTTTAACTATTTATACTAATAACTAGTACCTATTCGTAATTTAATTAATTCAGTAACACCTAATATACTAATGATTTTATTAACTGATTAATAAGAAAAATATAATTAATTTATCAAATTAATCAATATTATATCAATTTACTCTAGCAAAATTTAATTTTAATTTAATCAATTTTAAACAGATAGCCTTGAGTCACACGACTTTATTGACTCGTAGGTTTAAAATTTTAAATCTGAATTAAATGTATAGATCGTGAAAGAGTGAGCTTTGAGTCTTTGACAACGCAAAAAGGTTAGAGCTGATCAGCAGTTTATTCACTAAAATCTCCAATTTTCATTTTTTTTTCTTAACAAATCACATTCACTGGGTTAATTTATACAACGAAAGTTTAAAAATTCAAGTCGATTGAGAGGAAACCCACAAGATTTGACTGGACCAAATTCAATTGCAGTTTGAGCTTAAACCGAACCACATTGTGACTAATTCCTCTAAAAAAGGTTGGTCCAGACCAATTCTCTAAAGAGTTTTTAGTCACATCCTAAAAAGTGAAGATAATAACTGATTGATTTGAATTTTAAAAATTGAACCAAAGTGAAACTGTGCATTCAATTTCATAATAGCCATCACATATTCAGATTAATCGTAATTATAATAACTATATGAATTTGCATAAACCAAATTAAAGAGATCACATACTTCTAGTGAACTTATCTCAACTTAAAAATGCTTGATTAGTCAGAAACTTTAAACCAAAAATCCCACCAGCCCATAAAAGAGGCAAACCTATGAAATTGAAACAAGCTTTCGACAATTTGATCATTTTCGTATAGAGTTTATACGGACAATCTAAGATGAATAGAGCTGTCTAGGGTTTACCCATTTGGATGCATGCTTTACAGAAAGTAAGATAGATGAAGTCCGATCGGAGCAGAGCCTTTCAAGAGCAAAGCTTTTCGAGAGCCAGGTTCTCATCGCCATTGACACTCTTCAGCGTGCTCCTCACCAGGTTCTCTGGGAAACCCATTTCCACTAGCTTCTGAACCTGAACCCAACAAATGAAGCTATATTCAGATTCTAGTCACTTGTGTTCATATAGATTGAAGCAACCATAGTGATCTGGAAGAGTTTAATGCCTTTGCTGCGTTGAAAGAAGTTGATAACTAATTTGAATGAGGATAGTCATTCCAAGATTCATTTGCATTATTCAAAAGATACAAAAGAAAAAGGTGTGATTGTCCGTCGATATTATTCATTCCCTTTCAGTCATCACTTCCGTTTGGATCTCAAAGCTAGGTTTAATTGGGGCAAGATAGCAAGGGGAGAAGAAAAGATCACAAACTTGCACATTGATTAAAAATCAACAAAATTCACTTTTATGCATTTCTGGTTGATTTCCTCTTCTCCACCTCCTGCCACTTTAGTTATGCAGCCAAGTAAACTAAGCCAGTAAGCCCTAAAGTAAATTTGAGCTTGGACGCCCATTACTTTAGACACTTTTACCAACATGAAATGTGCTGTGACATAACCTCAGCTAACGAGCATCTGGAGATATACAATTGTATTTTCTCAAGTATAAGCAACAGGCTGGACAAGGTTCTTGTCCAGACATCTATTGTGTTGATTGGGCAGAGATGAGGCTACTTAATATGAGAAAGAACTTTTAGGCATGCAATGATTTGGTCAACGAGCAAACAGTCAGCCAGAAATCAAATCATCTATGAAGTAAACAAATATCACTTCCTATTCGCTTCTACTCCCAGTCAGATGGAATCAATTATGAAGGAAACAAATATCACTTTCTATGCCTTCTGCACAACTGCTTTTACCACCTTCAGCACCAGAGAGAAATGCAACAAGCCTAAAGGACTGCTAGAGCTTCACGCCTTCTATGATCTAGTTTTCTCATGTATACCATGGATTAGTTTTTCCTTCCATTTCTGTTCTCTCTCCCCTTGCTTTTACACATTTCATTCTCTGCCCAATTTGGCTAAGAGTTCAGTCTGATGACTGTTCCTTCTGCTGTCAAATGTTTCCAGACTTTTGGATATCTTGTACATCTAGTCGCTATCGCTTACCTTACCATGTTACCATGAGTACATAAAACCTGATCCAACTCAATCTAACATAAGAGTTCAGTTTTTTATTTGGACCTAGTCTAGTCTTGGATTTTGCTAAAAAATCACTAAAATACAGTTTAGCTATTCCACTAAAAGGAAATCAATGTCGTAATTTTTTTTTTGAAAGAAAAATCCAACCTAAACCAAATTGATTGGAGTATATCATAATTCAATTTTAGCAACCAAGTCATCAAACAACTTGGGGAAAATTTTTAAAAAATGTATTGAAATAAAGAAAATTCATGAGTAGAAGATAAACGTTGCACATATAAGAATGTTAAGTTGAATGTGTGGACATACAAGGATGGAAAGAATAAGAAATGAGAGCATTAGAAAGAATGTCGGAGTTACATCAATTGACGAAAAATTATGAGAGACATATTTAAGATAATATGTTAGCAACAATAAAATAAGAAAAAATTTATTTAAGTATAACATGATGATATAACAAGGGATAGAGCTTAATAGCGTAGAAGGATCTATATAGCCGAACTCACCTAGTAGGTTAAGACTTGGTTGTTGTTGTTATTGATATAAAGAAAATTGGCAAATATTTGAAAAACAAATCCCATACAATAAGAACTAAAAAAAAAAAAAAAGTCAAACCTATCTAGATTGGAATTTTTTAGTTGGTTCAAGTTGTTTCCTCTAAACCATAACATTGGAATCAACCAATCTCAATCACAAGGCATCAGCCTATCTACAAGTAACATGTATATACAACACTCAAACAAAGTATTCTTTTGTAGTGGTAATTAGCAGCTACAACCTGAGTAGACCTCCAACTCAATGATATTTTTTTCCCATACAAACTATTTTTGACCACTCAGCAAATTCAATTAACAAAACCATAAAGGTTAAGTTCATTAGACTAAATTAGACCCCTACTTATTTTATATAATAACATCAAATTCATGCAGCCAACATCAGCTAGCAGCAGACTGGCTGGACATGTGATTTGATTCATTCTGGGCAAAAGGAATTTAAGTGAAATAAATACTAAAGTTGATTATTATAATCCATACCTTTTCTTCAATGCCAGAAGATGACCCTTTAGCAAATGCTTCTGTCCAATACCGAGCTGTAGCCAGAAATGTGTTGTACTCTCGCAGATACTGCACCAAGTAGACAAAAAAAAATGCAAAACTGAAGCAATGAAACCAAGTGTTCTCAGGCATTAGCTAAGTGTAAAAAAATGGTAAGTTAGACCTGCTTGGCGACAACAGCATCTTGGGGGTCATCAGGAGCAGGCGCTGAGAGTAGAGCTTGCAGAGAAAGTAAAGCTGTTTTTAATGTGAGGGCAGGACTCCACTGATCCTTGAGAATGTCCAAGCATATGGCCCCATTTTGACTACTAATGTTTGGGTGCCTTCAACAGAGTTATACAAGCAAACAATGTAGACATAGTTGGCTAGAGTCAGCAAGTGGTCCATTATTCCAAAATTTACAATGGAAAAGCAATAATCATATTTTTCTGCTAATAAATGAACTTTAGTATATCACAAAAACACTGATAGATGAATAAAATAGGTAGCTTGAACAAATTCTATCCTTTCAGAACTCTAGTTATCCATCCAATACAGACCATTCAAGATTATGATTACCACAGAGAATTAGTAGCCACACAGTAAAAATAGTGATACAAAATGAAATACACTAGCTGTAGCAGGAAGATCATAAACTCGAGATCAAACATAATTCAGTAACAACACTGGTTCATTTTTTAAATGAAATGAGGGAGCAACAAGCAAGATTTTAGGTGAAACAACCCTTTTCAGCATAAATAATAGTGCAGGTATGTTTCATCCATTGCCAAAGTCGACTAAAACAGTGCACCAGAAATAAGTAAAAAAGAAAATTCAGCATCTGAAGTGCAAAGTTGTATAAAGTGGAGGCATAACACAAATTGTGTGAACATGATCATTGTTTAGCACCAACCAATTAACAATTATCATCTGGAGCCAATGTCAATTCCATGAGATTACCAAGTCAAAAGTAATGTGAATGTTTCAGTTCCTCAAGTCAGAATGCTTGCTAATACCAAGTATTCAACAACTTTATTTTCATAAATTGCTTTGTCAAATAAACAGCTAAACACACTAGATAACAAATTAGTAAACCTCAGCTGACTTATAACTATAAGTATCATGGATATAATTCACAAACATCAAGGAAAAAAGAATAATAAAGCATAAAGGTAAGTGTTGATGAATGAAATATTCATACCAAACTTTTGTAATGAATTGCATTTTAGGAGGCTCAAAGGGATAGCCACCTGTAACAAATTGAACTCCATCATTAAATCTGAGAAAATATTTTGCAAAATGAGGAAACAATTATAAAAAAAAAAGGTAGTCCGGTGCACAAAGCTCCCGTCATGCAGGGTCCCGAGGAAGAATTCATTGTACCCAATCTTACCCTACTTTTTTTTTGCAAGAGGTTGTTTCTAGGATTTGAACCCGTGACCTCTACGTCAAAAGGTAACAACTTTACCGTTGGGTCAAGGCTCCCCTTCGAGGAAACAATTATAATGTCGAAAAATTAAATACCAAGGGAACCAGATGTCAATGAATACCAATGTATTAAAATTTTGGGGGTAGTGTCATGACAAAGTAGAAAATGAGTATCTGTAAAGGATCACAAATATGAAAAAAGATGACATACATGAATATTTGATGTATCAAAGGAACAAGAAAACATTCAACATCTCAGGGGTAATGTAATGGCAGAGTAGAAAAGAAGTGTCTGACATTGATCATTAATCTGAAAAAGATGACACATGATGGCGAGACAAGTATCCAGATTCCAACGTACTAAATATATGTGGAAATTATGTAGATAGAAGATGCATGAGATAAATTGGAGGGAATGCTAATGACACCAATAAAAAAATCCGGATAGATTGCATATAAGCATAAACATCATAAACCACTTGCCGTATACTACATGGAGAACAAATATTGACAATCTAAAGCCTTTTTTTTTTATTCCACTGCATTCACATGTCAAAATGAGACTCAAAGATGCTATATTGAGGAAAGCTTATTTGAATTATCGAGTGCAAAAGGAGATGGCAGGAATTATGAATGTAAAGAAGTAATGATGTCACAATCTAAAATTGGATAAAGGGGAGCCTTGGCGCAATGATAAAGGTGTTGTCGTGTGACCTCAAGGTCACACGTTCGCGTTTGAAAAAAAACCCCTTGCAAAGCAAGGTAAGGTTGCGGACAATATACTCTTCTCCGGGCCCCACATTGGTTGGAGCTTTGGGCTGCCCTATAATCTAAAATTGGATAGCAAGAAAAGATTGCTGTTGTAGAAACTAAAATATTTTTGTTCCTAGTGTATTGCTAAATCATTTCACTTTCTAGGCTCTTGCAACTATTAGTTCATATTTCTAAAGATAGCTACAAGCCCAATGTTTATTCCATTTTTTTTTTTTACTTTTCTAACAAATGATAAAATATGAAGAAAAAAATTCGCTAGATTGTATAGGAAGCCAGCATTACTTGTAAGAATTCCCTAGTTAATCTATCTTACTTTTATCTAACTACATATGCATAATCAAGTTTACTAGGAAATCAGCGTCATGATCAGAGCTTATGGTGATTGGTCACCACACATATCGATAATTTTCCCCACTAGAAACTCCATTTTCCCATGCAACATTTACATTCTTTCAAGAGTTTAACACTTGAAAATTCAAAATTAAATGAAGAGTAAAAAGTATTTAAACCAAAACAACTATCTAATTCATGGAAGCTGTCAGGGTCATGAATTGAATCCCAACTTTATCACTTTGGTGGAGTTTACTCTTCTCTTTCTCTTACACTTGCAAAAACCAAATATATGTAGCATTCTTTCGAGGAAGAATTCCACCTTACAAAACTAGGTGTCTTCCACCAATTTCTCCATCTTTTTCTCATTTCATGGAAATCCGTAAAATCACAACTCAACGAGAAAGGCTCCGTTTCACGCTAATTTTCCTTCCAAATAATCATCAGTTTCCAATCAGTATCCTCATTTACAAAACAAGGAAAGAGAACCGAAAGTACGACAAAAAAAATGACAGAGTGGTGCCAATCCCAATTGTTCCCGTTGAGACATCATACAACCGATTCAAAACTCAAAGGCATACCTAAAGGCAAGGATTATTCACCACGGAAAATGGAAAAAGGGAAAATGAAATAAAAGAAAAAGTAACAGGGGCGATCGTACTGGTTAATCGGATATCGATGACGAAGGTGCCGCCCTGGTAGGGAGTGTCGACGGGGCCGGAGATGGTGCCACGGAGGTGGGACAGGTCGCTCCCTCCGTCGGCGAGGGATATGCTGACGCCGGAAATGGATTCATCGCGGTTGCACTCCACCAACTCCTTCTGAACCCTAGAAACGTCCAACATCTTCCCAAATCCCCTCGAGTCGCTCGCCAACAACGAGGCCGGAGAGAAGATGGAGCAATCGCAATCCAAATGGGAATCCGATCCCTCGGCTCCTCCGCTTCACCCTTCGAGGGCAAGGGCGATCGCTAGGAAAAGGAACAGAACGAGCGAGTTGCTTCTGCGGCCGGAAAAGAAAAGATACGAAAGACGCGAACAAGTCTTCGTACTTGAGGCTTTAAACTAAACATTATATTTAATTATTTTAAAGGGTTAGTAATTTAAATAAACTACTTTTTTTAAATGAATAAAAATTTCAATTGCTAAACCACCAATATTGACTGGTTGCCTCATCTTCTTTGGTTCAGTATTATGGTGTTTACGTTCATTAGAACATCCCTCACAGTTCGCGTCTCTTACCGTCCATCCCTTATCCATTGTTTTAACTATGTCATTCTCTAACCAATTAAGCATCCCGTGCGATTCTGAATCGTATGGCAGAGATTTTGATGAAGTTTCATTATTTAGAGAGCTATGCATAAAAAGAATTTCGCCTTCAAATAGGCAGCTTAAAATCGTTTAGTTCTATTGACAAACTAGTTATTCAAAGAAAAATAGGAGAGCAAGCTAGCATTCATGCTTAATATTCACAGGAGAACCAAATGAATGTTGTATATCCTCTGTTCCATATATATATACATGTCACCTGGAAATGAAGAGTCGCCACATTTGGAGAAACTTTAAACCATGTCACACTTAATTGTCCTGCGAGGATGGCGAGTGCAAAAATAATCACTACAGATGAGAGATGTTAGGAACAATAAAAGGTTAGAGGACAAGCAAAAAAAAACCTGTAAGCGAACACCATATCCATGCTGGCCTTGCTTAGGGTACAGAATATCGTAATGTCCAGGCCGATACAGCAAGGTGACCCGATGCCTTTTATTTGGAATGTCTGAGGAATCGTCAGCGGGTCCCAAGTCAATACCAATTACAGTAGGGACACCGTCAGTCAAGCTCTGATCAAGATTCAACAAGCGTAGTGGCACTCCTAACGCATCAGATAGAGCTTCGATCTCCATGTTTTCAACATCTTCCCCCAGTGGTTCGACGGACCTCCTGCAGTACTAGAGGAAAGAAAAGGCAGAACAAGATGTCAATGCACGGAAGACAAACTAGAAGCTGTTACAGATGTTAAATGAAAGTGATGTCTATCTGTGTACTTTTATCTAAAGATGTACGAAGAAATTAAATATAGAACTGTAACAAGTTTTATCAGCCAGAGAGAACCTCTTCCACAGTTGTGTTTGACATCCCAGCGACAAATGGTTCGTAGTGGTCTTTTCTTCTGCACATTTCACAAGCAGCAACCATCCTGAGGAATTTAACGACTGCATGCCCAGAGAATTTTGTTAGAAGAAATGTAACAAATTTAATATCTACAACGAATGAGTTGAATAAATTTGAAGTAAATTTTCTCACGATCATTTGACATTTCTCCGCGGCAACTGTGAAGAAGCTCCATGTGACTAAAATTGCAAAAGGAACATGTTAGCTGAATTGTTTATTGCTGGAGGAAGACTACTTAAAAAATATCATCTGTCAGGTATGTAATCAAGTTGCAATGGAAACTTACTTCAGCTTCCCCTTCCGAATTTTTGTCACCGTCTTGATGAATACCTGAGTTTTTATTTTCATAGCCGTCAGTAAATATTGCTCCATTGCTGGAAAAAACAAGAATTTAAAATCCCAAAGCATCAATCTGGTTTCGGTTCAGAAAGGTTGAGCACATCCCAGAATAGGATGAGCGTTAATTAAACTATGCAGGATGGGACAGAAATTGGGAGTTACAATTCCTAAGCTCCTACCCAAGCAAGGTAAAAGAAGTTTCATCTTTAACTTGTATATCTAGAACTTGTATTTAGATTAAGATTATTAGACAGAATCATAATCAATTTAACGCCAGAAAACAAAATTGTTCGAATAGAATCAACTAAAGCATTTATATAACAAAGACAAATGAGGCAAAATATAATAAGAAAACGAAGAGGATTAGTACATCTTACGTCGCAGTAATTTGAAACTGTAATTGGCGACTTTCCAAGCTCAAAAAACTTCTCCCTCAACTCTTCAACAGTTTCAAGAACACGCACCATCTCAGACTCATTTTGGGACTCCCAAAGGTACTCCTAAGTTCACATAACACATTACATATACGAATTACTACACAAACTGCTCAACATCATCCAGTTAGAGTGCATAAGATTACCAAATAGGCGAAGATAAAGCTGCGGTAGAAACAATTTCCATCCCTTTTTACCCGCCTGATTCCACTGTGTTTTTCCTGAAGAAGCTGCTTGACACAGAACACAAATCCAGTAGAGTTTAGGGTTACAATGAAGATTATGAATGCATAGAAACAGCAATTGTTTCAGGTCGAACCTCGATCTTCCTCTGAAAGATGAAAGTGCTCGATTTGTACTCATCGGCTAATGAGGAAAGGGGCTCCTGTCAAGTATGAAGAAGAGATATTCAATTCATAGGTTTTAATAATAATGCAGCTTGATTTTGGAGCAACTGTGCAATCCTAACAACTCATCTAAGAAGCAAGTCGACTCGAGAGATCGATCCCAATCTAAAAACTCGAACCCTAGCGGCGCGTGCGGTTCAGATCAAGAACAGAGCTATATATCTATGAAAAAAAAAGGGGAACGATGAATCAAATAAGATCGCTCACCTTATCTCCGATATAAGGGATTTTGTCTGCCTGGTCGTCGTCCGCCTCCTGCACGATGCGATGCCGATCCAATGATCAAAAGCAAGAAACAAGAATCTCAAGATCCCCAAGAACTCCGACCGCGATCCGGATCAAGAATCTCACCTCGACGAAGCCTAGGCTTTGCTCGGGCACATCGTCCTCCAAGATCTTCTTTAGGCCGGGATCGGCTGAGGAGGGGATCGACGCTGTTTCTCTGTTAAAGTAGCGGAGAAGCTTGTGCTGTGAGTGAGTGGCGACCGGGGACAACGAGCGCGGACACGCTGACGGCGAGGGCTGAAGCCTACTTCTTGGCCCGCGGGCGACCGGGGACCACGAGAGCCTAGATGCTAACGGCGAGGGCGGAGGGCTACTTCTTCGGCCGCGGGCGACCGGGGACCACGAGAGCCTAGGTGCTAACGGCGAGGGCGGAGGGCTACTCCTTCGGCCGTGGGCGACCGGCGAGAACCCAGGCGGAGGGCTACTTCTTCGGCCGTGGGCGACCGGGGGCCACGGGAACCCAGGCGGAGCTAACGGCGAGGGCAGAAAGCCACTTCTTGGGCTTCGGGCGACAGGGAACGACGAGGGCGATGAGGGCGACGAGGGCGACGAGGGCTGGGTAACCAGCGAAGGCGGCGACTCGGATTCCTTTGCGAAGTCGCCGCCTCCTTCAACCTCACGGCTGTCGTCGGGACAGGGTTTGGCGGTGAGCGTCGGCTTGCTCTCGTCGGCTTCCTTCTCCTTCTCCATTCCGCCGGCGTCGCTCGCTTTGGGGTCCTCAGGAGGGCTAGACATCGAAAGAGACTTTCGAGAGAAATGTTCGAAGCTCCCAGGCTGACGCGAAAGAACGGTAAAAGGAACCGGTATATATAGACACCTGTAACTGCGGCAGGCGCGGGAGGAGACCGACACGGATTCAAAGAATGAGAAGCCCGATACCGCCGCCACGAAACACCGTTATATCGGTATATGTAACACCGTTACGGACGTTTTGTTTTTCAAAAATAAATCTCTATTATTAATCTTTCTACTGATTATATATATATATATATAAACAGAAAAGTTTCTCTAAAAATTTTCCCACCTAAATATAAAAATAGAAAAAAAAATTTATTTTTTATTTTCTAAATCATATTGAAAAACATATATATTTTTTGATTTTCTAAATCATATTAAAATCTATTTAATTTAATGTATATTTTTTTATCAAATCAATAAATAAAATGTCTCTTATTATTCCAAATATTTTATAATTTAAAATGAATTTCAAATACATAATTAATGTTTCCTATATATGAAATGTTTCCTATATATATATATATATATATATATACCTATTTTCTCTAGGATTTAAATGTGAAAAATCTTGAAGATACCAATTATAGCAACAAAATATCAACAAAATACAAATTTTGTATTTAAGAAAATTTGTAATAATATTTTTTTTTCATATGAAATGTATTAATTATAATCAAATTAATTTGTTACATCTAATGTTTTAATTTTATATAAAAAATTCACATTATCTATTTATTTATACATATTTTATATACATGATATAATCTGTGCATCGCACAGGTGAAATACTAGTTTATAT
>JBAMIB010270095.1:0-40466 GCA_037177415.1 Kaempferia rotunda | reverse complement strand
AGGAGCGTTGACCAGAGGACTTTAGACGACCCGGTCAACCCAGAGGACACCTCAGCCTACGCCCCTCCGGATTATGGAGACCCGGTCAACAAAACAGCCACATCGCCCGGCCGCTTCGTCTTCGAGCTTCGCGGTCAGGATCAGTACCCTACAGGGATGAGGACCAACAGGGCCACCAAAGCTGGTTACTGGAAAGCCACAGGAAAAGATAAGGAAATTTACAGAGGCAAGGGAGTGCTCGTCGGCATGAAGAAGACCCTTGTCTTCTACAAAGGAAGAGCCCCCAAGGGCGAGAAGACCAATTGGATCATGCATGAGTTCAGGCTCGAAGAAGGCAAAAATTCCCTCCCCAGCAGTCTCCCCAAATCTGGACAGGTACCAACATATATATATCCTAATTAATTATACGCTAGCTAGAACTGATCGAATTGAAGATTTCAGTATAGAATTGATCAATTGCGTCGTGATTAATTGTTAATTTGCAGAATGAGTGGGTTGTGTGTAAGGTGTTCCACAAGAAATTAGGGGCACCTAAGAAAAGCCCTACCCCAGATGGGATTCTTGAGTCTACCTCCTTGCCTCCCCTACTGGATCTTCCCAATTATCTTGACTACTCGAGCATGATCAACATGCCGAGCTCAAGCTTCCTTGAGCAAGATCAAGCAGCTCTGTTTGATTTCAAAGGTTTCGATCAGAACCAGCAGATCTCAGTTAATTCTGCTCACGATCAGTTGAGCTTCTTGCACTACGATGATGAGGCAATGCTCAGAGCTTTGGCAGCTGCCGGGAACAATTACAATGAGGAAGCTGCTGCAGCTGCGTCCAGTGCCATTATTAAGAAGCACTGCAAGGTGGAGCAGTGCTCAAACCAATCCTTGGGCTGTCCTTCACAGGATACCGGCCTCAGCACCGATCATAACACCACCGAGATCTCCTCTGTCTTGTCGCGCTGCGATTTCGATGACTGGACGAGCTATGGATTCTACACTTGAATTTAGGATTTGGTTGTGTTGATTCTACATGAGTACTATATATATACCTGTGTGATACATATACTCTCACTTTGTAGATATAAATTTCTACCTTTTTTCTTAATGTTGGAGTTTTAGTTATTCTTTTGTGAGTGCTGTAATTTCTTGTTCTAATGAAATATAATTAATGACATTGCCTTTTCATTATTTCTTCTTCTTCTCCTCCTTTTTCTTCTTCTCTCCGTTTTTCCTTTTGATTCTATTCATTTATAGACCATACATTAAGTCAAACAACTCAATTTTCCCCCTCATATTGAAGGAGTTGTTTTTTATAGGAAAGTGAATTAATGAGCATCAAAAGAATGCAGGGAAGAAGATGCAAATTGTTTAATTTTGCTAAAGGTATAGGAGATATGTATATATATAGACGCGAATATGACGAATAGTAGTAATTCGAGTGCAACATTCAATATCTTCGTGTGGAATAATTTTGTTACCCTAATTTTACATTGTTTTTGTTTACGAGCTAAGTGTTTGTGTTGATTTCCAGGACTTAGAGGGTTGCACCCTTCTTCCCCATCCGCCATTTCATGCGCCAAACAAGGGAATTCAAGGGAGAAGTGAGAATATTCCTCCATATAATAGATATAACACTTAATAATTAGATTAATATTATATATACATAATGACTCCAAAAGAGAGATATCCTTAATTCCTATTTAATTTAGAAGTGGACAACATCATCTTATGCTTTACTCGCATTAGTTATTCTTTTAATTAATTATTAATTGATTCCTACCTTTGATTAATTGATATGTCACTGCCTATGTCATCACCTATGAATCAAAGATGCAATTAGGTTTAACAAAATACACTTTTAGATGATTAGTTTCAATCGTTGATGGATTACTATGGTGGGATGACATCATCCTTTTTGGTGTCTACTATATCTAATATCTACCCCACTTGAAAAAGAAAGGATAAGGTTTGGTGAAATGAAGACTCTAAAGGCTGAACAAGACTTGAACCTTCCTACCCAATTTCTCATTTACTTTTTAATTATTCTTATTTTCAAACAAAAATAAAATAAAAATGTACTTGTCCACTTCTAGAACAGTGTTTGACAAACTATTTGTAATTGCCAATTTCGTTAAATTTAATTTGATATTTGTACTTAAAAGATGCCATTTTAATTAGATATAATTGAGTTATGGGAACTAGTTAGTTCTTGTTCTTTGTTTATTTAGACTTAGAAATTGCATTCCAGATAAACTTTTTTTTATTGAATTAAAAATGAAGGGAATGATTCCTATTTGTGCCACCTCATCTTATTTAATTATTTTCTCAAATGTCGATCTGTTTTTTTCCTGAAAAAAATCTATTTTTATTTTTTATAAAAAAAAGATATATAGAATCTAAAATTACAAAAGATAAATATTTTAAGACGTGCCATGGGAAAAATTATGAATTCGCTATACGAATTTGTTTATGCTATACAAAATGATAAGATATGGGTTTTAAATTAAATTGATTTGTATGTTAGTTTATATCAAAAAATAAATAGATAGATTGATAAATAAATGCTTAAAATGCTTAATATAATTTGGGATATATGATGAATAAATATATTATAAAAGTATAATTTTTAACTAGTTTACTAATATCATAGGAAAAAAATTTGTTGCGTGAGGAGTGTGTTATAGTAAAATATCCTCTTGAAGTTCCAATATTTTAAATTTAAACTTCATAAACACTTACTCGATCGTAAGGTAAAGAAGGGGAGATAATTCTCCAAGACATAGTTGAACCGGTCATCACATGGTAGATTTACATAATTGAACAAGGGTCTATTATTGATACGGAAATACTTTCACATGTGGGATAGTTTGTTTTGATTTCTTGATTTATTATCTTCCAATAGTGTGAAACAATCAGAAAGGTGGCTAAGGTGATAAACCAAACTTGACCCTAAGTGATGCAAAAGGATTGTCATGATGCTCCCAATCCACCTGAATTACTACAACTTGTATGTCTTTTCATTTTCATCTTAATTTTTTTATTGAAAAAAAAGCTAATGCAAGTGGTTTTCTGTGATATATAATAAAAAAATACATATTTTTCAATAATGATAGTGATAGTTTTCTCTCCATTCATCATCAAGTTAGATACTTAGATTTTGGACTGGAATTCTTTGGCATGTCATAGATAAATTTCAAACTAAACTTTTCTTTTGGACTTTTATCTCATGGATGCTCTATTGATTTTGAGTCATCATGTTGTTAGAGCTTTAAAAAAAAGCCAGCTCTCATCAATACATTGACTGAATCTCAAAGAAAAAAATAAAAAAAAACACTCATTAGAGTCTTAATATATCTTATATTAGAAGAGATTATTTTCACAAATTAAATATGTGATCACATGATTATACGATAACAATTTTATCATTACAATATAATTAAACTCTCATTATGTGTAAAAAATTAAAAAACTACAAAGTCATCCATTTTCAAAAATTGGAGGCCCAGCTCCCATAATGGCACCATTTAAAAAATAAATGGATCAATATAAATTCACTCATAATTTATTTTAAAATTATATAATTATTTGTATATTCTCTCATATTATTATTTTTAATCTGAGTAATACAATTAATTTGACTAAATAGAATTGATTCCCCTGTTGGACTTGGTCTTAGCAAGCAGTATCGAAGCGTATAATAATTATAATACTAGTAAAAATCATCACCGCAATAATTAATAATTTTCCTTTAAAATATTGATAGAAGCAATCATCTCCGCTGAATGTTAATAATTTTTTTTAAATAATTAATAAGTTGTCCCTAAATTTATAAGTTGTAGTTAAATTATGTCTGTTAAAAGTTAATAACTTTTAAAGACCGATCACAATTTGTCTCTAAACATATTTCTACTGATAAATTATATTTTTTTTCAGAATGATTTATCATTTAACATTTCTACAAAAATCATTTTATTTGTCTAAAACAAGGTTTTAAAATCCTTCTAAAGAATTTGAAATCTTATTAAATTGTGCTTAAAACTTTTTTAAAATACATTTTGAAATTTCAGATTTCCCTATTTTTTTCGATTTTATAATTAATTTTATCGACATTATTTGTTTATCCAGTTTGCATATGAGGAATTGCAGGTAAAAAGTGAGATCCATTATTAACCGTTCGATTTTTATAATTATTTCAACATTAAACTAGCGTAACCGTTCGATCCATATTTTATTTTATTTTATTTTTAATCGTTCATTAATTGTGTCCCGGAACCGAAGCTGCTTCTCTCCGTCTAGAAGATCTCGCGACGTTTTTCGCCCAACTCATCTCTTCGAATCCCCTCGAATCCCTTCTTCTGATCGCATTCCTAGATCTACTTAATCGTTTTGGATTCATTGGCGAATACCATCTACTGTTGTTCTTGTTCCGGCGACGCACGCTTACCATCATCGCTAATCGTCATCTATCATCATCTCCGAAGGGGAATCCACCGATTGCCACTCCTGAATTGTTGCTGATCGTCTTCCGTCTCTTCATCGTTGTTGGATTTCCCTTATATATATATTTATTTTCTTACAAATCGGAGGTAAAGCTCTAGCACTCTTCTAAGCTTTAATTTGAAGATGAATGAGTTTAAGGGCTTCGTGCGATTGATAACTTTCCATCCTATTTCGTGTACAAAGATACTGCATCTTTTTGGTATACAAGTTAGTACTTGAGTATGTTGGATACTTATTGATATTCACGGCAGCGAGAACAACTACAATCATGTATAGGTATCTGTTATGGACAGAATCAGGCCCATCAGGAACTAATTTCTTTATATCTTTCTTTTTTATACAAATATTTAAGCTCATGTATTCAACTGTAGGTAGTAAGAGCAACCACTGGCGGTGTAGTTATTGTGCTTTTTGCATCTTTATTTTGTAAGGATTTCCTTTTGTGTAAGCACTAATTATGTTTTCTTTGTTAAAAAATCTATTAGTGTCATTAACTATTGAAACAAAATTGAATTCGATCAGTTTCCTATCATTTGGTTCTTTCTATTCATTGAATTTATATGAAGGATAAAGGATAATCTGTGGATATCAAGGTAGGCGAACAAGACAATACTGTAAAGTCATTTTAGCTTTGTTTGATTTTGCGTCTAAATATGCATCAACAGGAGAAGAATGCATGTCAGTGCTTGGATTTCAGAAATTCATATAGTTTGAATAAAATGGGCTTGTGGACTCCTAATGTGCATATGGATTACTTTGAGTTGTGATTCATGGAATTACTTAACTTAGCTGCAAGGTTGTCTGAATTAGGACTAATTAGGGGTCTTGTTGGAGGTTATGCCAGGGCTGAGCCACCAATTGGGAGTTGGGTTAATTGATGCCACAAAAAATTGGAAATGCAACTCTACAACTCATAATGGATAACAAAATTGAAGAATATTTTTGACACCATTAATTAACACAAGAACAACCATATTTCTGATATAGTTGCACCCACTCAATTTAGTTAGGGAACCACTACTAGGTTATCAGGTCTTAGTCGAATCTTTTTTAGTGCAATTTTTTGGGTTCATTTTGGACTTGAATCGTGTTCAAGCTGGATTCAACTTGCTTTTCAAGTCAACTACTAATTTGATTAAGCTGATCATGATTTGATAGGGAGCCCTATATTTAATGGATCAAGCAAGCTGGGGTTCGGAGATAGAGAGAATTTAACTTTGTCCCTAGAGTTTACTTCTTTATTTCATGCCCAAATCCACAAATTATATCATTTTAGCTCCCAAGCTTTTTACAAATTGTTTCACTTGCTCATTCGCTTGACTTTTTCAGTTCAAGAAAGTGTTCCATGACACAATGCAATGATCTTTTAGAGTCTAAGATGTAAAGTGAAACAATTATACCAAGGGAAAAAGTTTAATATTGGTTGCTGGCACTGGTTGCTTCAAGGTTGGATGTTGTTGTTTTGTATATTTTAAGTGATCAAGTAATGTATATTTTAAGTGATCAAGTAATTCAACTACGAAGTTCACAGGTAGATACTGCAGAGACTATATGATTAGCATGCCAAAATTTAACTTCATAACATCAATATATGAAGACTTTGTTGGTGGACATATTCTTCCCGAAGCTATTCCTTTATTAGATTACAATTATGTAAAATACAAAGGGATATATCCAAGCATTTTCTTTAATGTGCCAATTCTTTCCTCAATCAAATTTACTTTCGACAAAAAAATGTGGTAATTGATTGTACATTAAGTTCATTCTTTTTTTCCTTTGAATAATTATCAATATTGGTAATAGAAAAACCAGTGGAAGTGTTCATTATAAATATAACAATACAGACTTTTACCAGGAATATGGCATAAACGGAGTCAGTCTGATATGGATGAGCTGTGCGAATCTGTTCGAAAGTGGATGAAGGCAGATTCATGGCGTTGGACTTTAGGATTGATATATATTTTTGCAGTGGCCATAATATGGATTGCTGCAAGCTATATAGTACAATCTGTTGTTGACTCTGGTGTTTCTCCTTTCTTGCTCACTTATATCTGCAACTCATTATTTGTAATTTACATCCCTATTGTCGAAATTGGTCGGTATTTTGAGAATTCAAGTGAAAAATTTAAATCATGGTTCACATTCAAGAGTAATCCTGATCTTCAGCAATCTAATAATCTGGAGAATGTAAATCTTCTACAAGATGGTGATCATAAGGTTCATCCTCATGTAGTCAGTCATGTCATGTTGGAAAATACATCAGAAATTGCTGTCAGCATTCAAGATCCAGATAGCATACTGTATAACCGTAATGGATCAGTCTTTGAGCAAGGGCCAATTGTTCTCATTGATGATCACAGTAAACAAGTGGATCCAAAGGGACGTTGGACTCGTACTCGCATTGCTATAGTCAGCTTGTTGATTTGCCCCTTTTGGTTCTTTGCTCAACTAACCTTCAATCTCTCACTCAAGTACACTACTGTCACAGTAAATATCACCATTATCTATCATTTTTCTGTATAATTTTATCTATCCTATTTGTCGAAATAGTATATTAATTGTGTTTATTATTTTGCAGTCAAATACTATTTTAAGCAGCACATCGAGCCTTTTCACCTTCTTGGTTGCCTTAGCTTTCCTAGGAGAAACATTCACATGGCTGAAGCTAACAGGTGTTTTGCTTTGCATGGGAGGAACTATAATGGTGAGTCTAGCTGATTCGAAGAATGGAATCAATGTGGTTGCAACAAATCCACTTTTTGGAGACATTTTGGCTCTCTTTTCAGCTGCACTATATTCTATTTATATCACACTTATTCGTAAAAAGTTGCCTGATGAGGAAAAAGGAGAAGGTCAAGTTAGCACCGCACAGTTTCTTGGATTCATTGGTCTATTTAATCTTATCATATTTCTGCCTGTTGCTTTATTTTTAAATCTCACACGATTGGAGCAATTTAACAAGCTTAACTGGCAACAATTTGGTCTTATTGTTGGAAAAGGTTTGCATCAAATTTCACTCTCATCCTCAAAGCTTCAATTTCTGTAGCTGTATGAGCGTCTTTTATTTTGTTTCCTTTTAAGAAATACAAACTCTTGTTTAGACTCTAACATTTCAGCTTCTAATGATTTAATTCTCTTAGAAGAAGTATGCATATTACTCAAGTCGTGACTCTTTTTATTTTGATGTGTTAAGAAGGATGATATATATATTTTGACCCAGTTTTACTGAAGTTGCCTATTTTTTTATAGATAGAAAAATGAAAATGTAGATGTTTATGCTTGTAATCCATTTTATCATAAACTATTTCCTATTTGATCAAAAACTCGGTAACAATTGTAGTATTTCTGAATAATGGAATAAGTTAAACAGATTTCACACCCTCCTAGTTACTTGGTTTACGTTTAAGATTTGGAGTTCTAGAAAAGAAGAAATAGAGAACCAAATTAATTAGCATATACTGAGAAAAGCTTTCTGTTGCCACCCTTTCTCCGTCTGTTTCTTTTCCTTATCTTCAGTATGTCTCTTTCTAAAGTCTTAACGACATCAAATCACACTATTCTTCTAGTTTGGTAAGCCATGAATCCAATTGAGAATCTCGATATATATGATTGTATTCAGAGAAATCGAAGTTCATGTTTTATATTTCTACATTTACTGATAGCACGCACGCGTTGTTTATTCTGTACTCTGAATCTCTCATTTTTATTTTTCTTTTGATTTTGTTGACACAGGTTTAATGGATAATGTACTCAGTGATTACCTCTGGGTGAAGGCTACGCAGTTAACCACAACCACGGTTGCCACTGCTGGTCTCTCAGTTCAAGTCCCAATGGCTGTGGCCGTGGATACTCTCACCGGCAAAGCGCCTAACCTATTGGAGTGCTTCGGAGCTGTTGCCATTATGATAGGGTTTGTAGGGATCAACATCCCATCCAATGATTCACCCAGCACTCCAACCACCCAACAAGAAAGCATGGTCTTAGGCAATGCCCATCTTGAGTTGGAATCGAATGGAGGCAGTGTCGATACTGAATGATGTCACAACAGTGTCACCTCCTCATATGTTCTTATTTTATGATCGTCAATCAGCAAATACGTCACTTATATCATCTTTAGGCCTTGTATCTATTCCTATCGAGCTGAACAGACAGCCAACAACATCAAAGACCAATTCAAGCAATTATCGGTTCATTTCTAAATTGGGCAAAAACGGAAAAAAGCACCGAATTCTTTTTCATTTCCACAATATGTTATAATTGGATATCCATTTATTTGATATGAATTTGTTCATTCAGGTAATGGGCAGAAATGTTCCGTCAATGTCATGGTTCAAAATCACTTCCAACCCAAACATTTGAGGAGACATTTCTCTGCCATCATAACAATTCTGTGGGCATCTACTTGGCTGAACGTGGATCCACATGGTAGGATACTATTCAATATTAATTATTAAGCATATAGAAGTCCATGTATTAAAGATAAGTGCACAAGTTATATTTAGAAGAAAAAATATTACTATCATTCAAAAAGCTTTACAAGTGCATAGAGATGTAACTTACAAAACAAAATTTTAAATTGCTGATATACAAAAGAAATTCATTAGATAAAACGAACGATGAGTTAAACCTATAAACCTTTGATTCAGTCGTGTAGCCTACCTTGAAGCAATTTAACAACTTGAATTTACACTCTGGACGCTCACCTCGGTTAAATCTAGAGAATAATTAGTAGGAAAGCTAATAGTTAGAAGATAAAAATAGCAAGATAATTAAGAAATTGGTGATGTAATTGTCATGCAATTCTACCGTCATGTATATATAGCATGTTAATATTTTTATAGTAAGATTGATTGTTATTTTAGATTTTTTTTCCTACTCTCCAAAGGAGAAATAATTTGAATATCAGACTGAGTTCGAGATGATAAAAGTCACTGTGATTAAGTCATCAGGTAGCAAGTGCTTGATAAGTAATGAACATTTTATATTATTATTTTGATTTATGATGTATGCGTATGATCCAACTATAGCACCATGGAATTCACTCCGAAGACGACGTCTTCATTCACCATGCGTGCTCAAACAAATGCCCAAACGTATGAACGCATGTGTAAGCGAAGAGCAGCGGTACTTGCCACGCTGGCCGCTTCGTAGCTTGCTCTCGCTTAGGGAATCATTACACACCACGATTCAACAGAAACTTCTCTTTCGAGGAGAGGAATGAAGATCAGAGATCCTAGAGAGGCAGAGAGGGATGGATGTGTTGTTTATTTTTATAGAAGAAGAGACAAGGAGGGTGGTGGTGGTAGTGGTGGTGGTGATGGTTGCAGGGATTGGAGAAGAAGTGCGGCAGTGCCGGAAGTTGGTCAGCCAGCGGCTAGGTGATGGAGGCGGCACTGGATTGGTGAGGAAGGGTCACTGAGGCAGTGGCGGGCTGAGAAGTTGCAGCACAAGGAAGAAGGTGACAACGTAGATCACACGACGAAGAGAGAGACACGCCAGCATAGCTACCTGCTGGAGAACCAAAAGTCCACATCGAGGTTGGTAAGCATTACAGTTGACAGATCATTAGCTATTGACTAACACAATCCTTTTCTATTCTCGACCTGTAATCTGACTACCAAAAGTCTATAGTCTATACAATATTTCTTTCCTTACTCTTCTCACACAGTCACTGTCAGTTGCGTATAGGCACTAAAGAAAAAGTGGATTAATTTACAGTGAAGTAGATTACAGATAAATGAGGATCAATGTTTCAACAAAGCTATTAAAGGAGATTCAAAAGTGATTGCATTCATGATAATTGACGATGTTGATCGACTGTGAATTCTAATGATAATAGCAAAGGAATGCAATTGAAACATTGTGAGCAGTAATGTCATTATTGACACATTTTAGTGAATAAGAAACTAACTGACCATCAATTTCAGTGAAAATAGTGTTGATAGGTACATACAAACTCCAGTTATCGCCTTCACAATGTCAAAGCCCCACAAAATCCAAGAGGAACAAGATGCTGTTGAAGGATGAGGTATAATGATGCATACCTTTCCTTGTTGAAAGTACAATTTTCTTCTGGTTTTTATAATTAATTGCAAGTTCAATCTACCAAGAAAAAGGCTTACAAGTTGTACGCATTTTCTACCAGTATACATTCTTAAACAAGGCACAACTTTTTTTTTCCATTTGTAAATACAGCTACTTGCCCAAATTACTGCTAAGCACTGTTTGTATCTTATGAGCTTTCCTGAAAGGACTGGGATCGCGATAAAGCAGCAGGATTTGCCTGCAATACCTGTGCAGCATCTGATATCTGGCCTTTGCTTGCAGACTTGGATCTGAATGGTTTGAAAATGCCATCTTCTGGCTTAATTCCAAGAGTGGCCCATATTGAACTCTTTGCCGCCTCATTTGGATCATCTATCCTAAGGGTTTTAGGAATCAATATTGACTTCTCTTCGACATGTAAACTGGCATCTCTAGAATGCTTCCCTAGGGTTGGAGAATCATAATCTGAAAACCCATTATTGATTGGGGAGGATGGTCCACATAACAGGTTATTGAACCCAAGCCATGGCAAATTCCATGCTCCATTAGGCCAGTTGTATGTGCATCCCCAGATGGAAGATAAAGGAATTGGTGGACAAAAGGCTGCTGTTGGTGGCATGGTTGGGGAACTCCATGGCACATTTGGATTACTATTGGAAGGCCCAGGGACAAATTCTGGCGTGTGTCCACCAGCCAGCACTGGAGCAATATTTGTCCATCCTAGATTCCAAGGGTATGCCCAAGGAGCCAGAGTGTGACATGGAAACTGAGGCATTGGTGGAATTCCAGAGCAGCCCAGCGTATCATTTTGTACAACGGGGATCAATTTAGCTGCTAATCCATTTTCTAAAAAACTTGGGACGGTTATGGATGATGAACATGAAAGCCCTTCCCTGTTTTCACCATATAACTTAGAGCTCACATTGGGCGTTGAAGACATGGGCTCACAAAGAGGTAATTTTGTTCCATACTTAAGGATAGTTCCTTCTCCATTTAAAGATCTTGCAGGAGCAGAAGCCCTGTCAGGAAGAATCTGATGATGAGTCAAATCAGGGGTTTCAAGTTGACGAGATTGGAATCCATCTTCTGGCATTATTATTTGGCGGTGCTGCAATACAGATTGCTTACTTTTACGCCTCCCAGCACCAACAGGAACATTCCTCATGGCTCCCCCAGCAGTCCAATATCTTTGACAATTCTTACAGAAGTGTCTAGGTTGATTAAAATTGTAGTTGTTATAGTAACAAAATTTTGTATCCATACTGTCACAGCGAGGACATGGCAGAAGTTTATCTGGCTTCTTGAGGACCTTCTCAGGTTCAGAACCTTCAGCATCAGAATTGTTATCCACAAGGACCACAAGTTTGGAATCAAACACTGCTTTGTATAGTTCAGTTGATTCTTTATGGTTGTTCTCATCGTTGCTGTTCACAACAGTGGAATTAATTGGAACATCCTGATTTCCTTCATCAGGGACAATCACCTTAGCGTTGTTGACTTCCCTGACTTTTACTTCTTTGCATGAATCCTGAAGAAATCCAAGAAATAACATACTAAATGCACATACACAATTAAAGGAAACATTAGAAATATGTTATGTGAATTTTACTCTGTGATATTTCTAAGAGAAATTTTAGCCATTAAGTTTATTGAACATGCTTTGTTAAGAAAATTTAAAATACTTTGTAATGAATGTGTCTGATGAATGATTTCCCATGATTTTTTTTTCTCCCAAAACAGCTTCCTTGTGCATCTTATTTTCTTACAATTTAGCTGGATTATTCGTACTTTTTATGGGTCAAGAAGATTCACAACAGGATCAAAGAAGCAATACTGTTAGGAAACCTTTAGCAGAATGTGAATAAATTGGATCTATCATTAACGTACTGTTTATGGGTCAAGAAGATTCACAACAGGATCAAAGTAGCAATACTGTTAGGAAACCTTTAGCAGAATGTGAATAAATTGGATCTATCATTAACGTACTTTTTATGGGTCAAGAAGATTCACAAAAGGATCAAAGTAGCAATACTGTTAGGAAACCATTTAGCAGAATGTGAATAAATTGGATCTATCATTAACCAAAAACCACGCACAATTGAGAACATTCATTAATTTTGTTGAAGCTATATTGCATATATTATCAGTTCTACTTAACTTATAATTTTGAGTTTTCAACATCTCTCTCAACAATTCAAGTCTTCAATTTATTATTTTTACAATCTCATAACAAAATATATCTACAAATAACAAGAACAAATGGGAATATATAACACAATATCTTCTATATTTTGTATTATATAAAGAGATATAATAAAGCTTTTAAACAAATTTTCTTTTAGTCATCCACATCACTTCCCCTAAAGTAGTAAGCAAATGAGGAATGCCACCTTATTGGTTGGATGGTACAAGAACAATTGTAAAAAAAAACTAAAAGTGTTATCAAGAATTTCTATATTCAAGAAATTCCTTGACAAAAACAATGAAACACCTCATGGTTCAAGTGCATCTATGAAAAGACCTTCGTTTGGAATCATAACCATATCAATCAACATTTATGGATTAAAAACATAATCTTTAGAACTAGGAGGACAAGGGTGATGTGTGCTTAGTTTGGCCCTTTATGACTCCAAATGGTCCTGTCCGGCATGACCCAGAATGAGCCTGGGCCCAAGTGAACTGTGCCCATTTGTGTCGACCCAAGCATGGACCCATGTGTCCAACAATTTAAATAAAAAATAATAAAAATAAAAATTCTAAAATTTATATTTTTTTTATAAAATTTGATTAACTAAAATATTGCAATTGCAATTTATTTTTTAAAAGTATAAAAAACAGTAATAGATCTTTAAATTTTAAAATTAATGTTAATAAAATAAAATTTGCTACTGTTATTAAATGCTATATTCACATATTAACACTAATAACAATATTATTATTTTATAAATAAAAAATTAGGCCAAACTCAGATTGGAGAATGCAACCCAGCACCTAGCCCAGACCTGCTAGGTGTTTTAGGCTGAGCATGTCGTGCCGTGGGCGGCCTGACCCATTTGATACATCTACACCCATCACTAATCTTTGAGACCTTACCAGAACATCTGAAATTATGCATACGTCAAAGTTCTCCTTGACTTTTACATTATCTTGATTCACCAATTGTAATCATTTTAGCATCAATTGCTTTGATGTTGCAGTTGAGTGTCTTGTCAAAATTAGCAGAACTATTAGAGCCAATTGATCAAGTATATACCTATCCTGGAGAAGCAGATGCTGATACTCTTTCTTGTCTAAACGAGCACAAATGGAAAAAAAAAAAATGACTTCGATGTACCTTCAGTACCTTTAACTAATACTTATGCCACACACAAATGAATGTTGAGCCATGATGATCTAACCTATCTGATCAATCTGTGTATTGTGCCATCTTACAGGTGACTAGCTGAAGAAGTAACTAAGTTCATCAGGAACATGGGTAGAAGGATATTGGCAACCGCCCTTAGACATAAAAGTTCAAACTTTCTACACTCAAACAACTTTAACAAGCTAAGCTACCAAATCCTGGATTAGATAGCATATTTCCAGTAGGGCTAAAAGTGCATTTTCTTGTTATCTAGTATAATTCCTCATTCCAAGCTGTCCTGCCTTATAGCTGTGCTCAAACAACACGAACAAAAGGCAGCTTTTAAAATCAGGCACACATTGGAACAGGAATACAACAATTCAAAATCCCTAGCTAATCGAGGTCCATCCAGTCGGAATTTTAGCGATCAAGACAAGGGAGCAAACAAAACCAAGCAATTTTTTTTTTAAATAAGAACATTGCAATAATAAACCACCACAAAAACCTAATACCCACAGCCGAGAAAGGATTCATCTTTCAAAATGATAGAAGTCGAACATAATGAATCCTAGGCAGCCACAAGCAAAAGGAACTAAGACAAAAGGGGAACAGCTCAGAAACTTCTATGCTCACCTTTTCTCCATCTTCGGGCTCCGTCGTCGGAGAAACATCTGGGACTACCATCTCCCCCATCGCCGCTTTCTCATCCACGCCTCCCGCCGGCGCCCCTTCCTCCGGGGGCAGCAGGAGGCTCTCCGAAAGTGCGGCGGCCGTCCTGAAGAGCTTAAATAGGGGGATCTGTGGCGTCAGACATCGCCGTCGTTTCGCAGCCCAATTGTTGTTCCCGCCATTAGGTCCGACTCCCGCAGTTACTCCGATCTCATGTCACTGCCACCATCCTTCTCTCTAGCGCGCAGAGAGAGATAGAGAGAGAGAGAGACGCGTTCTGAGCCACGAGTTTTTAGGGCGGGAGATAGGTCTTGACGTCAGCCTGAGGAAAGGGCAAGAAAAAGAGTAGGTGAACAAAAAGCCACGGTCACCTTTTTCATATTTTAATTGAAGATTCCACGTCAATACAACCCAGATCCTTCTCTTATCCCTAACACAGACACAAAGGAGATCGTGTTGTGAGAATGGCTTGGGTGACATGACGAACGCAGAATTTTGGTGGGTTTAGGCTCCAGATTAATTCGTTGCTTCTATAACGACATTTCTCGCTTACCCGTTGCCTCGGACCGTGGCAAATGGCGAAGCGTTTAAATAAAAAAATTTAAATCCATTTATAAATAAAAAAATATTTTATCGTTTTTTTAAAAGCTTTTAGAACAAGTATCGTAATATCTCCAGAATTTATAAATTATTGCCATTGTTTTTACTATTAATTTAGTGGTGTTTAATAGAATGACATCTGTTATTTTCAAAATTGCAAATAAGCATTTTTTTAAATAGCGTTTATCATCTTTGATTTACTTATTATCTTTTTTATACTCGAACTTGTTAAAATATGAAGATTTTTTTATTGAATTAATTCATTTTTACTAGTTTAAAATAAAAAAAATGATTCTAATTTCTCCGGTAGATCTGTAATAAGAGATTGTTATGCCTTCATTAAAAAAAGAACATCATAATTTACATTTAAAAATTTAAAATTAACCAAAATAAATAATATTAATTGTTCAATTTTGCTAGTTTAATGTTAATTGTACATTTTTTCCGGGTTAATAAAATTTTCTTCAAAATCATATGGCACTCCTACTCCAATCTTTACTTTTCTTAGCAAAAGGGTGCGAGGCCTGCAACTGTTCAACCAGAAACCCTAAAAACCTTCCTCGATTGGCCGGCGATCATTTGGTATTATTGGAAAGAAGCCACGAAGGTATTATTAGAAAGGCGTCATCTTTCGCAAACTACTTGTAGATTGAAGTGAAAAAGTGAACGAATTTCCTCTTCGGCAGAGGCATCATTATTCAAGAGCAAGGTATGAGCTTGATTACTGTAGGGATAGCATGCTTCATTGTGGAAATTTTAGTTTATGGCTTCTGTTATAGTATCATTCGGGGCAATTATATCATTTTTTTTTCTGACTAATTATGTCAGCGTCTCAGAGAGATAGATGCCAATGAAACAGTTAGGAATTTATAGTCTAAAAACTAATTTTTCTTGGTGCCCATTTATTATCTTGTCTGAAAATACACTCCGAGCATAATATTTCCAAAGAACTGCATATTATGCTTGAATATTTTGTTAAAGCTATCTAATTTTTCTCCTGCTATCATCCAATTCTAATCATGATTGCAATATGTTGTCCGTAAATTGTTGTATCTTTTTTTTCCCATTAGAGGCATTGATTTTTAATGTGGTTTAGAAGGGGAGAAAATTCTGTGCAAACTGAAAAATAGTGATGATGTGGTTGATTTACTATACATCTTTAGGTGTCCACCCTCCATTTGTGAAAAAAAAGAGGAAAAAATAAAAGAAAAAGGAGTTCCAACGATGATAGACTTTGTATTAAAACAACTGCTAAGCTGATACTCATGAAAGGAATGGTGCTAAATTTCCAGTGAAATATTTTTGCTGCATTAAAGTAAAATGAATTTTCTTTTTGTTTGATGCATTATGCAAATATATTTAATTGGTATAGGGTATATGGGAAGATAATTCAGATGCAACTTTGAAGGTTTTATCATTGATGTCACTATTAATATATTGTACTATATGGCAATGATTTAAGAACACAATGTTTTTGACCTTCTTGACGCTGCTCCTATATTATACACGAATTTTCAATTTCCTCCGACTACACTCTTGGCAAAATGTATAATTCCTTTATATACAGGTAAACATGCCTTATATATTTGACTCTAGCCACTATAGAATATTCTCTTCTGTACTTGTTTTGAAGTCACAAATTAGGTCCAACTGAAACCATTCAAATCAAATTTGCTATTTGTTGCATCTTCGTTATCTTCATCAGCATTGAGGTCTAGTTGCGCTGCATGACAAGATATTCCAAAACTAATTGCCTTACCGAAACTACTTGATTCCTTTTCTCTGCTCTGTTGTTCTGCATGCTTCCTGTTGTGTGCGTACTCAAGAAACATGTCTCCATCACTTCTTTCCTTATGCCAAGCCTCTGAAATTGCTCCTCCTATTTGAGCTTCAGAACTTAAAGGACGCACCTTGAAGTTACGGGCCGAGAGAGGTGTCCTTTCAGAATCTCCTAAAATGGATGAGGAAAAAGGCTTGTGTGCATTTGAATAAAACCATGCAGGTTTAGTGTTCTCAAGCCTAATACCATCATGCACTTTTTCTCTACAAAGCAGTAAGCTGCCATTATAATTTCTTAGACCCTGCTGGAGATTATTTATGTTTTGATCCTTTTGTGATTCTTGAGAAGATGTAAGACAGCTGTCTACTGAACAGTCGGCAAGTTGAGCTTGATACTCTGGTAGACTATTATTCAGGTGGGTAATATCTTCGAAACCTGGAAATGCATTGCTGAGGCATTCATTTGAGACTTTGGATACTAGTTCAGAGAGTTGAACTTTAGCAGCTTCCAATCCAGGAGTACCCAAATTCTGCTTCCCAAGTGTCTCTTGAGCTTTCTCCAGCACAGACTGCAAGTATTTCCCCTGTGCTTCTATTCGAAGTTGTAAATGCTTCTGAACCTTTTACAGATGCATTTTTGCATGATTTATCAGTATATAATATCATAAGCAAATTAGAAGAGATGAAAGTAAAAGAAAAGGCTTAAAGGCTTCATTCCATTTTTTGAGTCCAGGATGATTACTTAACTTATTTTTGGTTACCTTTTAACCTTAATTAATAGTGGTGTTTCAGTTATTTCTTAGTTCATTTTTAGCAAAATTATCTAATTGTAGTTGCTGTTTTTGTCAACATGAAGAAAAGCTGAAGTTTAAACCAATTGGCTTGGCTACAGTTATCTTGAAGGTGCATGATTATTTAATAAAGTCATGTCATTCTTTCCTTTAGAAATCTTCACTGTGTTAGACAATAACCTCCAGTCCCATCTAGTTGGTGGTTTGCTGCATGCACTTTTTTCCCAATGTTTTTTTTTTCAGAAATACCAAGGCCATTGTTTTTCATTTAGATATTTTCTCTTCTTTCCTTTCAGTTAAAACAATGATAGAATGCACACCAATGAAAAGTCCATCAAGAATAATTAGTTTTACTCATGATCTTGACCTCAAAGGATCATGAAATGAAATCATCAAAGAAAAAGGAAGATTGAACCGTCACTTGGCACAAATTCTAAAACTATATTTAATGACTTTACACAAAGCTCAAGGTGTCTACTAGGCTACATCTAAACTACTCGATGTCTTCTGTCTTGCTACCGTTTTAATCTTTCCATGGATGATGGACATATTTGCTCTTTTGTGATTTATGGCTTTTGTTTTTCTAGTGATGTCTTCCCTCATTAATCACTTCCTCGAACGGTTTCCCTTAGTTATATCATGTAACTAAATTTAATGGAAATACTTTTGACAAATTGTAGTTGTAGATTGGACTTGCTCCAATTTTCATTCTACTAAACCAGCTAGTCGGTAGGTACTTTTAAGTAACTATAAGCAAAAGTTTTAGAATAAATACACAATTAAAACTGTTAAATTCTTATTAATTCAAATATCTTAGAATTATCTAATGTATAAGGGAAGGAAAAACAGTTGATAAACATTACATGTTGACTAAACATTACCTCTAGTTGTTCTTGTAGCCGTCTTTGTACTTCAATTTGTAATTGAAGTGCTTCATTTATCTGAATAGGCCTGAAATTGCACTCAGTTATAGATTTCCTTTTTTGATTGTTAGATTAAATGAGTGTTGATGTTCTCTTACTTATTTGGCTGGGGATCAATATTTGTCTTGGTCATGGCTGATATATTATTACCTTCATTTGTTCTCTCTGCTGCTGGCTTACAAACTACAACTGCATCAATATGTATTAGTTTGCAAAATCAATATGTTTTGATTGATAAATTTGGATGTGCTCTTACCACTCTTAATACTTCCCATATTTGCTTGAGCTTGGAGATTTTTGCTGAGTCTGTACTTCTGCAATCCAACAAAAGAAGCTTAATCTTCAAATATGAAAAATGAATAAAGAAAAGGAAGAAGAATAGATAAGTGGTCAGTCAGGACCTGAAGATGGCTTTTCAGGTGATACAGTGTTAGTCCAGGAATGCCCATGAGTCTCATGACTGTTTTTGGTGTCGCCTCTGCAAAACAATGATGTTAGTTATTTTACTCTGAATCAAAGATGTTCCGTAAGTGCTTTGTTTTTCTCGCCTACTCACTGTCTGCGCCACCTAGTTGATTAACTGCTTCTATGAATCTATCATGGAGTTCAGGTGTCCACTTTAGCCTTGGCTTTGCATCAGTTGATAGAACTAGCCCCGACTCATTGGAAATGCTTCCCCCTTGTTGCAATGACAAATGCCTCTCTGGAGGAAATGTTGTCCTAGAAGAGAGGATGTTGTTGTGGCCTTGATGATACATCTCCTGCTTAGTAAAGAAATTGTAAGGTCATCAATCATGTAGTTATCATCATCAAATAGAAGCAAAAATTTCTCTTTTTTTCTTTTTTCTTACCTTATCTACTGTCTTCGTTGATCTAGGTAGCACTATGCAGATCAGATCTCTGAGTAGCTGAAACTAATCACTTCAGATTCATCTGCTTTATATTTCTGGAATGCCAGGGCATGCTCCATCCATCCTTCTCCCAAAGGCTTATCTGCTTCTCTTGTGGGTGAAGGATGGCACAAGGCTCTCTTTATAAGCCCACTGCGAAGGAGAATTGGAATCATTTGAATAAAGCAGTTAAGTTAATCCAATCTTCAGAGGAACCCAAAAAGAGATCTTGTCCTTCTTCCTTCAATATGGACCATGTCCTGGAACTTTAGTTTTCAATTCATAAGCCTAATGGTGCTCATATTCTGCAGAAGAAACTTTCTCGTGGAACAACTTTAACTTGTTGCATGTGCAGGAGAATAAATCCTTAAATATCCATTCTCTTTCATGAAAGAACTACTAAAGAAAAAGGAGAAGCATATACTTGTGAAGAGAATTTTTAAACTAGATGCTATGTTTCTAATCTTTCTGCGGTTTCGGCAAAGTTTCCAGATTCCTGAACTGTAAGAATCTAAATATTAGGGGTCTGCTTGGGTAGAATTTCTTTACTAGGGAAGTTTGTTTGATGAAAACAAATCATAGGTGCCTTCAATTATCAATAATGCAATTTGCAGTTACCTGCAGTCTGATATGAGTAATTCAGATGGTAATCTCAGGCTATTTGATTAGACAAATTTGAAAGTTCTGTTTGACTGGTTAAATCCAACAGAAAAATATCATACACCTTTGTGTATATAATAATGGAATATGTAACCAGGATGAGTTCCCTTTTGTCTCTATGCTGCATATATTTTGCATTTGTTTATTATTGACATAGCAAAGAAGAAAGGGAATGGGAGAGGGGGTATCCTTTTGCATCAAAGGCAAGAAGATAATACAAAAAATTACAAAATAGAGCAGTTATTTTTCTGAAAGTAAACAGTGTACAAATAGCTGATATTTTTTATCTCAATTCTCAAAAGCTTATGAAATGGATTTCCATCTATCCTAGATCTTGTCACATCGATAGGGGGTTGGCCATGTGGTGCACGTTTGTTGTGACTGAATAATAAGGAAATAATTTTTGGTAATCATAGGTTATTTCTTGCGGAACAACTCAGGCACTGGTTTTTTCGTGCATGTATGAGTTATGCTGCTTCTCTTTCCTAGCTGCCTGAGCACTCACTTTTCTATTGTTGATATTTGTGATTCAGGTGAACACGGGCAAATGGGCAAGTTGCACCATGGACTGAGTAGATGTTCTTTTTGAGGAATGGAAGGCAGAAAGTGATCAGAGAATGTCTATTATAATTAAAGCAGAGGTGGTTTTCTTCTTTGAGAATAAACAATGGGCAGTGAATATGAAACATAGATATATGCACGTACTGTTTTGTTTGCTAATTATCTTTGCGTGGTCCTCAATTTACAAGATACTTATACAAGTGAGCATTCTGATATCCTTTTTTTGAGTAAAGCATCTCCCAATACTTATTTAAGTAATTCTTTCTGGCCTGTTTTCTTTATTCAAATGGAATGAAGAATTTATCAACTCCATGCAACAATAGTTTCTTTCAGTGACCAATATTCTGCAGCCAAATATTTGTTATTTTCTTCGTTACCATAGTGTCTTTCTTTTCTCTAAAAAAATTAAGATTTTACATAATCACTCGATCTTTCTTCCAAAAGGAAATGAGAACCATCCTCATAATTTATTTATCCCCATGGTCAATAACTTTATCACTGAAATATTTGGATGTCCTTCATGTTAATCAGACTGAAATTTTCTGTCTTTTACTGTTATCATGCACTTGCAATATAATTTAAGATGTTTGGAGAAGTTTATTGCTAATTCCATAGATTGTTTTTTTTAATTAAGCTTCTGTGTATAACAAACCATGCCATTATAATATGCTTGCAATTGCTAATGAGGCAGGAAAGTGCATTGATACCCTAATCCACCATTTCAAGTGAGACCAACTGGTTCTCATTCATATCTATCATTACTAAATAGGTAGGAAGGATATGATTCTCTTGGCACAAGTACGAGTTTGTGATCGAAATGGCCTATCATCATAAGGCTACCACTGTATGGTCAATAAGTGTATTGCTTGCTGCACAATCATTCTCTCATGATGTTGTATCTATGGTTTGAACATTTCCTCATTGTTCTCTAAAACAGTCAGTAAAGCATATGCTCAATCCCTTGTTTCCAAGAGTAAAGTATATTGAAAATTGACAAAGTTGATAGAATCCTTCTTTTGCATGAAAAGGATAAACAAGAATAATATATCCCTTACTCTTGTTGATGAAATGAAATTGACAATGGAATATGCTGTGCCTCGTTGTTAAGCAATGGCCATTGGTTTTCTTGTGGTTTATGTGCATATCACAGCATGTAGCAGGTCCATCAAAGAACCTCTTTCCTCATCTAGCAGCATCTTACTAATCATTGCCCTATATTTAGACTAAAAACTCGACTCATTGGTGAACTTCCCAGTTGCATTTATTCTGTGTGTATAATTATTGAATAGATCTCAACAAGGCACTGTCAACAAATGGGAACTTGATGTGATTCCCATCAATTTTAGTTGTGAGATGTCATTCAGAAAATTTTAAGATAAATTGATAATTATAACCTGAACTTTCATCTTTAGGTTGATAACTTACTAAGTTATAGCAATTATAGTCATCAATTATTGCTAACTTTTTTTTAATGTAATAGCCTACCAAGCTTTATAAATAATTAATATTGTCATGCCAACCATCGTGATAGAGTACACATGCACTAAGATGGCCTTGAAAAGGACTGATTGCTCGAATACTGAATCATAATTTGAACTCATTAATCAATCAACAAAAATTTCATAACTATGGAATGACTACGATGCACATGACAATATTAGGCATTGAAGCAATCTATACATACAAAAGCTTTGTATTTGTGAACATGAATTTTTATTCTTGGGTAATGTTTGGGAAGAACTTATAAAGTTTTCACCATTCTTTGCAATTTGACTGAGAATGTACTGGAACAATGGATGGCCTTGCTAACTTTCATTGGAATCATTATTAATTTGGCAGTATATATTGGCGATCAACAATAGGATCCTACAAAGTTTAGTATGTAAACTTGAAGTTGATCTTGGATAGAAACCCCTTTTTTTCATTTTGAAAGAAGAAACTTTGATAGAAACCCATGCATGGAAGAACACTTTTGATATGGTGCATCCTATCTTCTCTTTGTTGCTTTTAGAAGAATCAAAGGTGAAGGAATGAATACAAGACTGGAGCTAGAGAACTTTATTCCTTCGTGCTGTATGTTTTTCTAAGCTGGAGAATAATTGTATGTGGAAGTGGAATCTGATGCTCTTTTCTTCTTTTCTTTTTTGTCATGTTAGGCCAAGAAAGAAGATTGATTGCAAACTATGTTGAAGCAACAGTTTGCCTATTGCTTAGGGTACAGAAAGCAGGAAGGTGACCCCTCTATTTCAGGAATTTGCGACTTGTGCAGGACCGCTGCTCTATCTTGTGTATGCTTGTGCAGATAAGTTGCATGATTGGTAGACATATTATCTTAGGCAAACATTGGGCAGCAAACAAGGTTGGGTATTTTTCTGCTTGGCTTGCAATTCCGACTCTGAACAGTACCCTTTTGCCAACAAATTGGAATCAGAGTAAAGATCCCTTGAACTAGAACTAGACCAACTTTGAACAAGTGCCAAGTAGAATACTCTCTACAAGTTGGAGCAAATTGGATATCTGATCTCAATTATTCCTTCCAGTAATAGGTATAGTAGATCTTCTGTAGCTTCTGATCAAGAGGGATAAAGAAGGCTGAAGAGTGAAGAATGAATGTGCAAAGTTTGAAAGCTTGAGGAGCAAAAAGAGAATTCGATGTGCTCGGGCCACTACTGGGCTTAGGATTTGGGGATTTTGGAACCTTTGGTTGGCCCCTTGCTCGAAGATTGTAGTATTAGGTGGTAAGAGAGTTGCTTAGGAGATGACTGATGTACGTTTTTTTGCCCACTGGAGCAGAATGACAGTTATATTCTTTGCCACTTGAACAGCAATAGGGCTTCTTCGACTATAGTTAGGTCTCACAAGCAGATAATCACTGCTAAGCTGGCCAAGTGAATTCTCTCATGGAATTTGTAAAATTCTTTTGGAGGTTCAGTTCACTGTCGGTTGTCGATTCAGATTCAATTGTCTTGTTTAGATTCGGATCTGTGATCACATCAAATTAGGTCCTTTTTGTTCTTGCTTGATTAGGATTTTGATGGCTTAGTTCACTGTTAGCCTTTTTCTCTGCGAGGAACCCACATTGAAGAACACCCCTCCCTCACGCAAGTTCGTCCATTGATGTTGACAAGAGGTAAAATTTTCAGAGTTGAGAGATAAAATATATTTTTTTTAATTTTGCAAGATGGAATTAAAAAGTTAATAGTGTTAAACTTTTTGAGATTCAAGGTGGGGTTGCGTGCACAGAAAATAGGAATCCCAAACAACTTCTCCATGGTATTTACTACCTGCAATTTGCCTTTAAATAAGACTCACAACTAAGAAATATTAAGCTTTTGCATCATCCGCCGTGAATGCTTCTTGTTTTACCATGATGGGCTGATAGAAAACTTTTGTGGGGCGAGATCGGTCACTCTGGACTAATCAATGAGACTAATTAAATGTATTATTATTATTATTATTATTTACTATCTGCAATTCGACTGTCATGCCTTCTGCCATAGTAATGATAGCAAGAGTTCTCCTTGATAAATAATTGTTTGCTTTTGTTTAAGTTTGGCCTTCTCATTCTTTGAGGTTTCTCGCCAAGGGAAAATCCTGTGCTACGGAAAGATCATACAATTTGAGCCTTTTCTTATGGTCTTGAGAAAGCAACAATGGATAAGATTTCTCTCATCCTCCCTTCTTGAAAATCTTCATTTTCAGTCTTCACTAAAAACAAAACTAATCTTCAACCTTTCTTTGCACCCATATGAGGCTGAGATTTCTTTCAATCTTATTGGTCATTGTATTTTCTATTCTTTGGGATCTTTCTCCATTTTTGATATCTGGAACAAAACTTAAAATGTAAACCTGAAACAAAAAAAGTTCCATATTATTCAAATTTACTTCCTAACTAGTTGCAACAACCATACAAACTTCAAACAGAACTGAGTAGACATTTATTGCTCCCAATGCTTTAATGTAGATCACAAACTATATTTTGTGCCATCAATAAACCATAGACTTAGTAGCTAAAATTGCTTGCTTCTTGGATTGGAACACAGCAAGGAGTTTGTCTATTGGAGGCAAGCATTCCGTCACCACATCAGATGCTACGAATCCTTCAATCCATCTGCACAAGTTGGGAAGCTCCTCACCATTGATCAAGCTTATGCCAGCCACTTCCTGAAGCACACCAAGCCACAGAGCAAAGAAACTGGCAGAAATGTCGACCAGCCCGATCGATTCGCCTCCGAAAAACCTCCTCTCACCAAGCTCATCGTCCAGGATCCTCAGGCATCCTCTTGCTTGCTCCATAAACATCTGCTGCGTCTCCCCTTCCGTCCAGCATGACATCCAACAAGCACCTACGCACTGCATGCAAGCAAAAGTTATGGACTACTAGAAAAGCCGATCAGTTTTCTTATCTAAACAGATCGTAACAAGCGAGACCTTATCGTCTATGAACCTTGACCAGAACCTGGCCATGCCCCTCTCATAGGGAGCCTTGGGCAGGATCGGGTTGTCTGTCCAAGTTTCGTCAATGTACTCGAGGATGATCAGTGACTCGGGGATGGCTTTGCCGTTGTGGAGGAGGACAGGGATCTTCTTGTGGATCGGGTTGGATGCGAGGAGCAAAGGGCTCTTGTTGGCGAGGTCTTCCTCCACCTTCTCGTGGGGTACCCCCTTCAGCTTCAGAGCAAGCTCCACTCTGAAGCTCCAGGGGCTTGCCCAGAACCTTAACACCTTCACTTGCTCATTCTCAGCCATGCCAATTGCTTGCTGGCTTCTACTCTCCAAGATGCTATTTATACACATACAGGGCCGGCCCTAGTACTTGAAGGGTTGATGCAAAAAAAAAAAACCCTCTAAGGGTGAGTAAAAGTGCGACAGCGCGATGGTAGCGACATGATGATGCGACGACGATGACACTAAATCACAATGTGAAAATTGAGAAGGTGGTGGCGTGGCTATCGGTGTGGGTAAAAAGTTTCAGGGTGAGCAAAAGTAATTTTTGAAAGATTATGATTTAGAAAGATAGAAATAGAAGAATGTTAGTGAAAGAGGAAGAAAAACTTTTAGGGCCGGTGAAGAAGGCCGATGAAAGGTTTGTTCTCGTGTGTATGTTTTTCTCTCTTTTTTATTAGCAATGTAAACAAAATCCATAATAGTTTAGAATTTATACTCACACCTTTTTTTAATTTATTATTTTTTTTTAATATACCACAGGTTATTTTGTTATATGTATATATAATTTAATAAAAAAATATATAAAAATTAGGGCCTGCCAAAGAGGTGGGGCCTTGTGTCAGCCCCACCTTGACCACCTCAGGGCCGGCTCTATTACATAACATATCGAGCATAAGTTCATTGATTATTTCTCTTCCAAGAAACTTCAGTTGATTATATTTGTTTTTCATTTTTCTGAAGTCTACTGGAGGTTTGATTAATCAACAGTTGGAACATGATATTATAAAGAAATAGGCTCCATCTATTGACACTTCCTTCGCCTGTAAGATTTTGAATGGAGATAATTGGTCAACGCAATTATAAAATTAGTCTAAAAACATCTTGATTATATTTATTGTTAAAAAAAATATGTGAATGAAAACAAATGCTTAGAAATTTTACTAATAAAAATATATATTTGTGAATATGTTGACTTTAGACACAGATGCTTAGAAGCCTTCCCTTTATATATAATTTAAAAGAATAATCTAGCTAATGAAATATTTATACAATCATGAGAAATTAGAAAACATACGAGCTTTCAATACAAGTAGTAAAGATATTTTTCTCTTATAAACTCATAATCTTTTTCATGTGTTTTCAATGTGGGACTATGTTTACAACTTGCAATCCAACACTTTAGACGAAGACAAGCCAGCGTTCATGGTTAGAAAATTTATAAAGTTTTTAAAAACTAACAATTTTAATAAGAGACAGGCAAGAAAATCATCTCAAAATAAAAGAAAGATTCAGTACTACAACCGCCATAAAGAAGAGCATATCAAAGATAACTGCTCGAAGTTGAAGAACAAAGAAAAAGAGAAAGGGCCAAGTAAATCCAAGTACAAGAAGTTAAGAGTTACGTGGGATGAGACATCATCCGAGTCCAAGCTGGAAGAGTATATCAGACTAAGCGGATCACCAACACGATAACAAAAGTATCTCAGAGATGAACAATGGTGAAGGGGGAGAAACTTCTGAAAAGAACAGTGATGAATGGGGAGTGTCGAGTAATGAGATTGACACGGTAAGTGAGGTACGTTCTCTACCTCCTATAAATTGTTTAAATTTATCAAAATGCTCTCTAGAAGTTCATGTAAATTGAAAATAGAAAATAAACAATTAAAAGGGGGAGAATATAGAATTAAGAGTGACCTTGACAAAATTGTCTCTATTAGAAGATTATGATAAACTAAAAGTTGAAAATGAAAAATTAAAAGAACAATTAGAATTCAAATTGAATAATGCTTGTTCAAATTATTCATGTTCAATAAATTTTATAAGTTATCATGACTTAATTGGCATTATAGATTTCATAAGAGCCAAATTAAAAATCTTTCATAAAAATATATTCATAAAAAATATCTTGTTAATCGAATAGAAGGAAAGGTTGAAAAGTTTTGTCTATAATAAATTATCTTAAATTTAATTAATTTTCTTATCTTGAAAATTATTTTTTGTGTAGGCTTTCTTTTAGAGTTTTCTATTGAAAATTTTTCAAGAATAATATAGTAAATCTTCTGTTAGAATGTAAATTTTTAAAATTTTCTAACTGTTACTGAATTTTCTATGAAATTTTTATCAAAAAATTAATTTTTAATATTAAAAATCCTCAAAATTTTAATTTTGAAAATTTTATTTTTTTGTGTAGATATACATTCTATGTTACATACTAGAAAAAATTATAAAATTTTTCAAGCTTAAAATCTATTTTAATATTTATTTTAGAAAAATATATGTTTTTGTATAAAATAATTTATTTTGGTTTATATAAAACATATTTTTTTCATAAAAAATTGTATACTAATCTGGGTAGTTGAGATTCTTAGTGCAAAAATTTTAAAATTTTTATATGATTAAAAATTATTTTGAAATTATTTTTTTCAAAACTGATTTTTAATATTTAAAAATTCAAATTTTCAAAAAATAATTTCAAACATTTTTCTAAAACTTGATCACTATTACAGTCATTCTTAGAAATATTTTTAAATTTTCTTTGTATTTGTACACCTATTTTTGAAGTGATCAAATGGGAAGATTAAGTTAGGTGATTTTTTTTATTTGCAAATATTTAGGTACTTACTTGCATTATCTATTAAACTCTGTTTTTTATACTTTTGTTATTTTACTCTAACTTAAACTTAAGTTGATTCACGGCAATAAGGCAGAGATTGTAAGTATCCCAAGTTAATTTTGATGTGATCAACCAGATTAAATTAGGTCATGTTTTTTTTAATGCATTGTGTCTAAGTGTGTATAAGCTTAGGAACATAAAAAATTAAGCGAAAGACGTGGCAGTCAAGTAGGATGGCATGGAAATCGAGTCGACGAACTTGGTGCATTCGAGGAACAAAAAACTACAGAAGAGTACATTGGTGGAGCGAGAAGAATGTGCGCGCGATCTGAGGGACGAAAAGTCGGAGAGAAAGCTTGCTCAAGGAAAAGGACGAAAGATGAGTTTGAGTGAGTCTAATTTCGGATTCCGATTAATCACTCATGAAGATGGAGCAGCAGCCAGACAAGTTAACTCTGCATTGACTTGTCACTTGTCCATACGCTCCGGGCAACTGGACCACCCAGGTGCCCGGACCACCCAGGGTGCCCAGAAGCGTCCTCACGTAGCCGTTGCAGCGAGGATTAAATCTGGTCCATGCCGATCCAGGCACTTGGACTAGGTACAGGTGCCCGAGAGTGGATAAACACCTATCTAGTGGTCGTTGAAGAGTTGTTACATAGCCGATATGTAGCATCCACGTCTGGGTGTCAGGGATTACCACGTCAGCAAATGGTCGAATTCGACCAAAGGACTATAAAAAGACCTCTGATCTTTGTAGTTCCATATAACACACTTTTTATAGTCGATGTTTAATTTTGTTTTTCATTCTTGTACGTTCAACGCTTATACGAGGTTTCTCCGCTTCTGACGATTCGTTCGAAGGCATCTAGTGAATTTTCTTAGTTCTTGGACTAGCAATCTTTTGATTGCAAACCAAGTATATCTTTTGTCTCGTACTTTCTTCTTATGCGTTTACTTCTATTATTTTTAATTAAGTGTGTATTTGATTAAGTTAAAAAAATCAAGAAAGGTTAATTTTGATTTTAGACAATTCACCCCCTCTTTTCGGCCTCTAAGGGACCAATAAAAGCAATTATTATATGCTAATCCATGAAATTTAGGGTAGGCTACTTGAATGGAAAGATAGGAAGAAAACAGAAAATCAAAAAGTGAAATTGTAATTTTATGACATTCTTGTTCTCTCTCTCTCCTTTCTATCTTCAGTGAATTGAAGCCTTCATAGATACGGAAGTGAACGACCTTTTACCATCAAGTGAACTGAAACCTTATTCGACCAAGCCATGATCCGTGCAATTATTCTCCACCACTAACTCAGTCCTAAATAAAAAGGATTATCCATCCTTGGATTAATTTTATTTCTTGCTCAATGCATTCACAATAAGAAATTGACAATCGAAGTAAATTATTTATATTGCATACACAACTAATTAATCAGTTTATTTATATCCCCATGATCTACAACTCACAAACTCGAGATCCAATAACCCATTAGAATTTCGAAGTAGAATTCTCTGTATAAAAAGAGATTTGTATGAAACTCTAATTCTAATCTTTCTTTTATAATTTTTTACCATTCTTGTAGGAATGACTTTCGACACCCATTGACATGTATTAATCCATACAAGAAGGTTCGTTAGTAATGTTCAATGTCCTAGTTCATATATGAATTTATTAATTGGCAAAGTTATTCTGAAATCACTTGTGTATGGGTTCGAATAACTGTCGACCTAGCCTTTCAACCTAGAGAGGGAGTAAAATGAAATAGATTTCAAAATTTCAGAAGATAATATATAATTTGCTAAATGATTGATTGAATCATACCTTACCACAAAACAATCAAGAAGAGATTAAAAATGCAAGTTCCAATGGTACAGTTTAGGTAGCCAATGAGGGATTGATATACATTGAGAAGTAAAATAAAAACTTACTTAAATTTTGTTATATTTGGCAATCAACACGTCCAAAGCTATTCACTTTCGTAGTCTTCCTCGTCACCAAAGGAAAAGACAGATGCATCAGCTGCGATTGCCTTGAACTCACTCACAGATGTTGAATTCGAAATGGCAGCTTCCTCCAACTTGTGGCTACTTGTTCCTTCCTTTGTCTCTCCATCAACAATTTGGGTTTCTACCTTTCCATCATTGCAAGAAATCTGCTCTGCAGTAGTAACTATGCTTACAGTTCCTTCATTTGGAACATTGGTTGCTGGTCTATCAAAGGTGGCATGTTCTCCATTATTGCTCAGAGGCTGAGGACTGACTTGATTAAGAGATCTACTGTCTTCTGCATCGCTGTCTGAGAACACATCGTCATTGTTGTCATTTTTCCTGAGAGATTTCATGCTTCTGTCTTGTTTTACATTTTCAGTGGCCACACTGACATCAGATTTTCTGTTATCAGATTTGTTTGCTTGATTTTGAGATTTGGATGAATCATAGTCTACCAACACAATCTCAACTTGAAATCCAGGTGAAGGTGTTTTTCTCTGCCGCACGAACAAACATTATAAGTAGACATCCTTGGTTGGATTGATTTTTCTTATTTTTTACAAAAATAAAAAAATTGACAGCGTGTATATATTCCTTCTGGATTTATAAGTTAAGTACATCTAAAATATCTGGTCAGCAATCAATGAGTACCTTTTCAAAATCATCAAGCTCAGTCGTGTTCAAGGTAACTCTGTTCTCTATCATCGATGTGTTCAACCAACTACAAGAAGAATTTCTCATCAGTATTGCTCCATCATAATTTCTGTAAAGAAGAGAACTATGTCTGACTGGGTGCCTTACCGAATAATTGATTTATGCAGAACCAATTACAAGATAATTAAGAAGGTTGAAGAAGAAAATGGTTACCGATTGCTATTACCCAGGGAAAGTGATTGTGGCAAAATGAGTATTATTCTGAATGAACCTGGTAGGAACTTTCATTATCCTAAATCAAAACATGGACATCTATGGCTCTGACAACCATGAATTTGTTTTGTTAATTAGAAAGAGCCTGTCATGTTTTACTTCTCATTTAACAACTAAAATGCCAGGAAAGCATCTCAGAGATACCTTTAGCATATTATATTTTCATACGTGCTTAGGGAGATCATGGGAATGCAACTAAATGGTTGTTCATAATATAATTTTCCTGTCTCACTTGGCAACTAGTTAAAAGCTTAGACTTAGCTGGTATAATCTCATCTTCTCCTTGAATGAATTATGCAATTTTCACTAGCACAATTACCTAACAACATTAGATGTAGTTTAATTGCAATATTACGAAAATATCATCAGATGTTAATAGAGGAACATGATGATAAATTAAGATGCATTTCTAAGATATATTGTTGATGAACGGAGTTTAAGAGAAGTTTGCACCAGTAAAAATCCCCTTGGCGGTCTTGGAAATGTATTTTGAAATCACCAGCTAACTCTGTAAGACCAGGCTCTCGCGGTAAAGCAAAAATCATGATGCCCTTTTGTTTTGACTTGAACCAAAAATGCTCTGGCTGCAAATATTTGGTGCATAATTTATTTTTTTCTAACCTTTTATCAGTATAAGCTATAGAAGAAGTATTGGAACAAATGATTTGGTGCTACATCATATCACATGTAGTTGTAATTGAGAAATAAGACCTAACATTTGGCTTAACACTGCTTCTCCATTTTGTGGATGGAAGTCAGATGAATAAAGGGTATGCTGCCAGACAAGTTACTAAATTAATTTCTAGAAGACATGTTACTGAAGACACATGAATAAAGGGTATGTTCACATTGTCAACAAATGGAAGTCCCTCCAACGATCAGATGTTTCAAGTCTCTCTAAACAAACATTACTATATAATTTCCTAAACAGATAAGAAGCATAATGTTATTTTCTTTGATGATTGTTCTGCATGTCCTGTTATCCAACCGTAAGTCGCAGAGGAATAATATTACCGTGTTTATTTGAGTTATTGTTAGGAACAATTTCAACAGATTTTAGCTAGCTCATTGTAGGATAAGATTTATTTATCTGACAAATAGTTGGAATAAATATGACTAAGATGATGACGATAACTAATAATTGGTTAAATCTGGACTGGGGTTAAATTGATCAGCAACACTAATGCAAATTGTCCTGGTGAACCAAAAACTTTCACTATTTCAACTAGACAGGTATGGACTCAGATTGCCAGTTCATTTGGTCCAGCTAAAAGAACACAGCAAATTACTAGAAAGAAGCAGAGATAACTTGTTGAAGGTTACCAATTGACTCATATGAAAAGCATATAAAAGCACTGTATCACAAAGCTAAAAAAGGAATAATTTAACAAAAAGACAAAATCTGATGTGGAATAGTACCATCAAGTCTTTAGTCTTGGGGTGCTTTTTTGTTGAGAAGAGAACTCCTGGTTGATGACATATTATTAGCACAAGAGAGGTGAACATATTTCAAACAAAATATGAAAGGCTAAGTTATGAACTATTTCTCACTAATAGAAAACGATTAACCCAGTTCACTAATAGTGAACTTATTAGTGATGGTCATTTCCACTAATAATCATATTCTTGTGAAATACAGTTTAAAAAAAAAACTCCAGTTTATCTTGATACAAGATCTACAGTGCTGGTTACCTATCAAGTTAGCGCAAGCGAATCTGTTCCAAATTATTTCTGGGCAGACTAATATCTTATGTAAAGAAAAGAAGATTAGCTTAGAGAACCAATTTTGACAGCCATTTGCCTACTTTCAATTAGTAATATGTTGATAACATCCAAAGCTTATTTTATTAAGTGTTAAAGATTTTCTCATCTTCAAATTCCTTGACACGAAGAACATGAAATAAGAATGAATAATAATCATGAGAAGCTAAGAAATCATCAAGTACCATTTTGTTGGCTAACAGTAATTGAAGGCCTGATCCAATATGGGCAATTATGAAGGCGAAATCCCTTAAGCATGCACCTGAAGAAAATGATAAAAATTTACATTTGTTTGTGCTCCACTGCAGCTACTCTTGAATGCCAATGAAAATGATAGAAAAAATGTGATACCTACGCCCTGGTGGAATGTCACCATTAGAATATGTTAGATTGTATCCAAAGTATCTGACGTACCTCTAACAAGATTTACATAAAAAATTCATTTTTTTTAAAAACATCCTACAGAAAATTTTTTAAAAAGGTTATGAACAAATGGCTGACAATTTGACTTGGGATGATAAGCCCCTTTGAGTCTAGACATCTTTCTTTGTTGAAGTGGTCAATGGACTCATCAGCAGCTGGAAATATCTGTGTAATAGAATATCCGTGTTAAAAGTAACTTTAACCACCATTTGGTCACTTAGCAAATATAATTTTTGTTTATATTCCAAAAACATAATAAAAAACATGAGATGCAATAACATCTCACTTTTAAGTACAGTAGAAGGCTAGAAATCATCAATCCGGTCCTTGCTACACCAGCTTTGGAGTGAATAATAACCACATTATCCACATCCTGCTCTAACCATGACTTGGCACTTTCACAAAATGATGCTATTAACTGGATTGATGGACAATTATGTTCATCAATGGGGAAACAAGCAACCTGACCAAGCAGAAAGCAAAAATCAACACATAACAATGAATAATAGATACTGTAGGCTAATATAAATGTGCATATACTGAGGTCATAGCATTAGTAAAAGTCGCAAACTAACTATCAATGCATAAGTAGCTTGTTTGACTAAAAATTCTTTGGATCAAAAGGATCCACAAGTAATGTTATCTACGCATATTTTCTGTTTTAGAAAACTTGGAAGTCAATAAAAGTTACAACTTTTGGCATAAAAAACAAGGAATCATACATATATATCATGGAATAACAGTTGAGATAATTGCACACTAAAAATCTATGATATCATCATAAATATAAATGAAATTAAGTCAAAATTTTGATGAACAATATCAAATGTATTAATTTATGACGCCAGAAAGCTTACCTTCCCCTCAAATAAGGATGCATCATACAACCTCTCAGAGCAGAGATTATAAACTTTGTAATTCCCCTGCAGATAATAAACAAGCAATCTAAGGACCATATTTATGAAAGAAAAGGCACAGTTCTTCTGTACACAAATCTAGTTTCTGTATGAGTTCACATCTATGGATGAAAAATGTGTTGAGAACAAGTGTTTACGACTCCACTAGTCAGCAAGATGATATGCTAATTCACAGAAATTTTTTGAAGAAGGTGATTTAAGGTCCACCATTCCAACACCCAAATTGAAATCATCGAAGAGTGTTTCTTCAATATTTGTCCTCTCCAACACTTTTGATATATGGCATTCTTGAACAAAGTTTACTTAAACAAGATGGTTGAGATAAACCAGTGATCTAGTATGGCAAGACCTTGTGGTGTGTTTCAAGGAACTTAATCACTTCTTCCATATGATTTCTGTAGAATCCCTGCCAAAGTAGAATATTTTAAGATGAAAGCTTGTGATCAAAGCACCAAGTAGGGTAAAACTATAATAACCTCAAAAAGGCCAAGAAATCCAGAGCTTATGTAGCCAGAAGGGAAGCCCATAGCTATGATTTTCTCTGTAATATATGTAAGATCTAGATCAAATTCACCTTCCTGAGAACAAAAACAAAATCACTCCTTAATTAATCAAACATGCAAACCAAAGAAGAATTTGCAAATTTTTAGCAAGAAAACCATAAAGAATTCGTAAGAAGTATTAAGATTAATATGAAAAAACATATTTCATGTCCAAAGAGTAGTTGAAATTGTTTGACTCTCTTTGCTAATATTTGAAGTCCTTGAGGATGCAATTGGCTTTAGTTAATCCCAATCCAGTTAATGAGAAATGGCGGAAACATGAAAGAAAATAGGACAACTGAGATGATCACATGTCCTTCAAATTGCAATATGTTTACACGTTATCATGGTCCTACAATTGTACTAAACTCCAGCTAGTGTGAGGAAAGAAATGCATACTGAACTTTTTAAATATTAAAAAAGGCTTTATGCCAGAATACTAATAGGTAGATATGAATGACCTGGAACTGGATAGGTTCTACTAACAAAAATACAAGAATGAGGGGGAAATGAAGTAGAAATAGTTTTTAAGCCAGCTTCACAGCTGGTCAAAGAAATTACAACGGGAGATGATTGAATTTTGTTGCAGAATCTATTTTGCATGAAAAGAGTTAAGTTTGACAGGAAAAAACTAAAAGTTTCTCTTGGGTAGCTTAATAAATGTATTTCGGATAAAACTGTGAATACTCAAGTTCAAAAAATAAGATATCGACAAACATATTTTTCTTTGATCAAATACTATGAACTCTATTAAAGCAAAGTTTCAAATTTCAATTGTAACCCAAAGTCAAAGGTTATTAATATGACATTGATGAACAGCAAAGTTTTTCTGACAATTAACATACTTTTTATGTTAAACTAGTAATAATATCCATGGGATCAACTTCTGAAAAAAAAAAATGAGAAACTATACAATTAACAGTATTCATTCTCATAAGAACCTGATATCGCTTTTTGTTTTGTGAAGCAATTTGGCGAGCCTTGACTTGGACAGTCTTCATTGCAGTTCTAGAAGAGTCTACTAAACCTTTTGTCAAAACTTCAAAAACACCAGATTGCATAGCTGTTGTATTGTTCTCAACACTTTCCTCTTTTGAAGATAAGTTTGAAGGCAGAAGTGATCCAAATCCACTAGTGATTCGTTGCAAAGTGGACTTTCCTTCAATTCCTGATTGTGAATCTCCTTGATGAGATACTTGTAATCCTCTGAGAGTTTGTGCCCATGAAGATATTCCAGTTGACAATATTGATGGTATCTCTCTCAGAGTTGCATTCGGTTTAGTAGAATCAAGGTTACTTGTATTGGAGATGTTATCAATTCGTGAAGAAGAATCATGTTCTTTGGAATCTTGCAATTCCATTTTCTATTCTGGTTTTGAGCTCCCAAAGCTAGCTGCAACAACACAAATAATCAACAAACCATACTATTATTCACTGCACTTGGAAAATAACTTATGTATGTCCAAGAAGTTACACATGAAAAATACGATGATACAAGGTTAGAAATCAGATGCAAAGGAACCAAATGTCCGTTAGGAACTTATAAACAAACTAAGCACTAATTAAAATTCTCAAATGACTATTAACCTGAGTTGAAAATAGTCACTTGGACTACAGAATATAATTGAAGCTTGGCTTAGTAGAATATACAGCAAGCATTGTCATGGCAGTGTGTATCAACTGTGTAAGCAAGAATTGGTTCAGATATTTTATCCAATCGAACTAGGTATTGCAATTTTGATGGTAATCACAACAAGCAAATAAGTTCCAAGTACAAGTGAATGGCGTTGAAGATTGGGAAGATGAAACAGCATGGTAGAGTAACAACATAACGACAGGAAACTGCTCAAGTCGTATATGAAATGACAATGTAAAATCGTATGAGAAAAAAGCTGTTCATTCCAGGCATACGATGAAGCAGATTTGAAAAAATGAAACATATCCAAATCAAAGTATTCTTTAATCTGATCATGTGAGGAAAACATCTATGGTTCAAAAACAGAATATCGAACTAGAAATTTAGGAATATATTGAAGTCAGTCAAAATGTTACCGAACAATGTGAAAAATAGAATGAGAAATCTTTAGTCTAATCTCACAGAATAAGAAGACAAAGGATCGCTGAGACATTTTCACGGTTCATGGCAATCCTCCAGCGGAACAGATTAACGAACTCAGAAGTCAAAAGAGCTCTCGTTCAACCCACTCCTACCAGTGAATCTATGAGCACTCGGCGATGTCGATCAGAGAACAAATCAAAGTGCACCCCGGATCCTTGCTACATTTATTGTGACAGAGATTCGGTCAGATGATCATAGATCCAACACGCATCGATCATCACGGACTCTTCAAAATCCACAAACATTTCAAAATTTAGCCAAATCATAAAAACCTCAAAGGAAACAGGAGCTACGGAGTGAAAAACCCAGGCAGCAACAACTTACCTCTTTAATTGCTCGAAGATCTAAATTCTCTCTGGGATCTAATGGGTCTAATGGGGGAGACGGAGCTATCTGTCACGAAGGATTAACGCCGAAGGTTGGCCGGAAAGATACTCTCTCAGACAGATCTCGCCGGATTTGTATTAGAACGGTACCAAATCTGATCGCAGAGAAAAGAGAAGCGACGACGAGGAGAACTACCGCTTGGGCGCCCATTTCCTTGCATATTTATTATTTACTTCAATATTTTTTATTTGATCCTTACCATTTTTCATCCCACTAAAATTTTTATTAGTTACTATTTACTAAGATAAATCAAGAAGTGACTCAAAAGTTCAGAAAAATATTTACATTGGAAATCAAATTATTATTATTTTTTTTAAATTTTACTTATCAAGTTGATTATAGAATTAAGAGGCGCTTGATATATATTTGGTAATGAGAATGATAATGGGTATGATTGAGGGAGGAATGAGTTTAGCGATAACCTATGGGGGTGTTGGTTATGAAATTAGGGGCATAATACCCATATTCGGATTCTGATTCCCGTCTACCAATCATCAAGAATGGGAATGAACCCTATTTCATTCTCATTCCCGTCTTCTAAATCCGTCTATCAAGCACCCCTTAAGTAATGGAGAGCTATTTTCATTGCAAACGATATTTTTGGTAGTGATATTTTTGGTCGTTTTGTCCTTTGCAATTTATTCGTTTTCAGATGAAATTTGAATCAAGCGGGATAAGTTACTGCACTGATTTTATCTTTAGTAAACTGAAATTTATTATCACCCTGTTTGGTATTAGATGGAATTGAATTTCATCCAGAATTAAAATTCAATTCAATCGTTTGGTATCAATTTTTAACAAAGAATTAGTAGGGAATTGAATTTCAATTCTCTACTATTCACTCAAAGCAATTTCGATCACTTTTGGTCCGATTTACAGAAAGAATTCATGCTGCGCTCTTCCTCTCTCGTCAAATGATGTCGTTGTCCTTTTCTCCCTCGCGATCGCTCCTCTCTCCTAGATATTTGATCGCGCAGCCACCCTTCGCCGCACTCTACTCCTCTCTCGGCCGCCCTCTCCTCCTCCCTCTCCTCTTCTCTCTGTCGCCCTCTCCTCCTCTCTCGGATTGATAAAGGGAGTCCCATTTTTTTTAAATAAAGAGACACTAAATAGACACTAAATAAAAAGGGAATACTATTTTTTATTAGGATGATAAAATGATAAAATGCATGGTAGCAAGAGAGTCCTATTTCATAGTTTGAAATTGTTATTAGGATGATAAAATGATATCTAATTTATAAATAATATTAAGCTTTATGTAAGAAGGGTAAAATGGTAAAATTATAAGAATTCAATTCAATTCTATTATTTACAAACTCATTCTAAATTAAGGAATTCAATTCAATTCTGTTATTTACTAACTTATTTTAAATTAAAAAATTCAATTCAATTCCTAATGAAATTCAATTCAATTCCATTCCAAACGAATGTTTAAATTATTGGTGAAAAACTTTCATAAGGCCAGATGCAATCGGACCGGTCACAATTAATCTATTCGGGAAATTAAATACTGGATTATATTAAAAAAAAAAAAGAATCTGCTACACCACTTAAATTTCTACTATTTATTCTACGTCGCACGACATTACAGGCATGAAAGCTACACAAACATCCCAAACTATTTTTTGTTATTTTGAGCGACAGGAAATCACTGAACGAAATATTTTACGTTAGTAAATTAAAATTAAAAGCATTTTGATGAAAGAATGACCTTCACTCAAAATGAGCTCTTCGACTCACAGCAAGCGTATGAAAGATAATCCTTGCACAACTACACCAATCCAATTTACATCCGAGAGGAATTTGAAAATGATTTAGATATGAATTCATACACTAGCCAAGAAGATGACTAGCAAAATCAAACAAAAAGAGAAAATTATCTATTTCCAGAATGCCGAAATTTTCTAACTCGCTACCTTAATTATAATGCTAGCTGACATGAGTTTGATCATTTTAGTGGATAAATAATATTACGTTTATGAATAACTTGCTAATGGCATCACCTAAATATCTCCTAATGTCCAGCATTCTCCAAGTACTTCAAGATCATACGAATTCAAAGTACACAAACTTCATCAGTAGAACTCAAAGAATGAAACTCCCTAAAGGCAATTGTGCATTAAATATTACATATTAAGTATCCAACATTTTTCAGAAAAGAACAATAGCTATTTCTTTCCGAGTCTAAAATTAACTTGATAAAAAAATATATATTTTTGTTGTGATGCTCAATGTGATGATGTCGAACAGCACAGGACGACGGAACTGAAGAGGACTAAGAGAGAAAAACAGACTCCTGTACATTAGAAAAGCAATGAATTAACAAACTTCAAAACAATGCCAACTATCAATTAATAAAGATACTAAGAAGATACATTCTGGGAACATTATAACATTAAGTACCGGATGGAAATTATTAAGCAAAAACCTACTCCCAATGTCTATGCAAATGTCATCTACTGAAACTTCTACTAGATATGATTCTTTGGACTTCAAGACAATCAGACAAAGGCAATTTTGTTTCACTATTTCATAGACTTCCGGAGTATCATTCTTTAACATTTCAAATGGATAGCATTAACGATATATCTGATGAAGTTTGTATTGTGAAACAAAGACCAAGGAAGAGAAGATGACCATGTTCAATGATCAACTAAATCTTTGCATCCAAACATTTAAAGCATTAGAACAATTAAGTCATAATCTGGCTCACAGTAGAACCATAGTTCTGCAACATTGGCACTCTTTTCCAATGTTGTGTTTCTAACCAGACAACTTTAATGGATCCATAACTAATTCTTTATACAAGTCAATGCTAGACAGGTAGCTTAACTCTTTTTATATTTGATGTAGATTTACTAGTACTGGAAATGGTCGAGTTCGATATTATCCTTGGCATGGATTGGCTGTCAACATATCATACCACGGTGGATTGCCAGACGTGGGTGGTCACGTTCCGACCTCCAAACCAACCCTCATGGGATTTCACTGGCATCAGGAACGACAGTATATCGACCATCTCTGAGATTCAAGCTCAGAAGCTGATGTTACATGGCTGTCAAGGATTTATATTGTCGTTGATTAATACGGATGACAACAGTGGTTCGCATCTCTCAGACGTTCCAGTGGTCCGAGAGTATCCGGATGTCTTCCCAGACAAGTTGAGTTTGCTATCGAGCTAATTTCGGGGACTGCGCCGGCGTCGAAAGCTCCTTACTGTATGACACCGAAAGAGTTGGACGAATTAAAGGTCCAACTCCAGGAGTTATTGGACAGGGGTTTTATTCGACCTAGTGTATCTCCGTGGGGTTCTCCGGTATTGTTTGTCAAGAAAAAGGATGGTACTCTGAGGTTATGCATTGATTA
>JBAMIB010269252.1:0-11783 GCA_037177415.1 Kaempferia rotunda | reverse complement strand
ATATGCATGGGAAGCAGCAAATTTCTTGCTCGCCATTTATTTATGTCCAACAGATCATCATATCTGAGTGATAATCATTTGGGTTTATTACAATGCTATTTTATAACCAGAATATGCTACATTACAATGTGTTTTTAAACATAATTTGATACATTACCATGTTAGCTACACCGTGAGTTGTAACTGCCACAACATGCCTACTAATCACAGGGATCAGATTTGGTCAAGTAGTTGTACACCAAGATAACAAGTAGGGTTTAACCTCGTTGTAGCAACCATTAGGTTTTTAATACATTTTATCATCTAGTGTCGACTAGCTACTACAATGTTACAACTTTAACCCTATACCCGTATTTCCTGAACATATATCTTTACAACAACACCTATAATCAATCAATACTATTGTAACAACAAGGAGAAGAATCAAAACCCTAAAAATTATAATCCCTACACTAAAGGAGTAAAATAAAAACACAAAACCATAATGCAATACTTATGATGGAGGAGCTTAGGATGAGAAAACTAGTCATCGCGTTGAGAGGTTGATGGACAAAGACGTCATCTACTTGCATTGGGAATTTTTGATGTGACCCCCACAATGTATGGAGTATCACTTAAGAAGGAAATATGAGGGCAACAAGGTAATTTAACAATAAAATTTCACTAAAAAAATTTTGGCAGCTAAGTATTCACAAGTAGTTGTCACACCGTTCTGGCAGCTACTTGGACGGCTAACTACTACACCGTGGTGGCAGCTAGTTGTCTCCAAGTAGCTGTAACACGTTTGTCATATAAATTATGACATTGTTGTGGCAGCTAGCTATCGAAGTGGCTGCCATAATGATATCACAGCTTATATGACAGGTAGTTGTCACAACGGTGTGCCAGCTACTTGTAAAGCTAGCTGCCACAACGTTGTGACAGTTGTCTATCATAGAAGCTGCGACATCGTTGTGATAGCTAACGATCCAAGTTGTTGCTAAACGCCCTAGAAGCAATCAGCTAGGACTTGACCTCTTGGCGCTCGGCTCATCATGACCTAAAACCCTAAATTTTACAAGGTGACATTTCCCTGGTGAAGGTACCATTTGAATAAATATTGGACGGAGAAGAAAATCAGACATGAGAGTGGAGTGGAGTGGAAAGGTTTACGATTGAGAATGGGGAAAGCGACAGAAGCTACTGATTGGTGAGAGAATGAACGAAAGTTGTAGCAGTGGAAGAAGTGAAACCTTCAACAACTACTGTGCGGAGTAAGCAAGGACGTGTGCTCTCCAAGGCGACAGATGGCAACGAAGGAAGGAGCGAGTGTGATGAAAAACTACGATTGGACTAGGAGCGGGAGCGAGCAAAATTTAGATTTTTCAAATTCGACGGGGTGAAAGATTAAAAGGAAATGAAAAGTCGCTGGCTTTTCTATAGTATCGTCTAAAATATGATGACATGGCACTGATACAGTAGTTGTCGTGCTAGTTTAGGCATGTGTCGTTTTAACATAACCCCTAATGAAAAATATAGAGCAAATAATGTTTTCATTCATTGATTCAATAAATATAACAATTTGTGATAGAATTGAATTTTATTTTTCTTATATAAGTTTTTTATTAGTGACACTTTGGAGTAGCAAGTATACACCAAAAATGACTCCTCAAAATGTTGAAAAGATATGACAAAGAGTAAAGGCAAGGATTACCAAAAGTAAATTATCGAGGGTAGCTAAATTGTTTAAGATCATTTAATGTCTTAAACAAGGTAAAAACAGACAAAAATATTAAGGTAAACAATATCCCAAAAAATAATATGAAGCACTTCATATTCACCAAAAATATACTTTTCTCCTAAGTTTGCTTTTATTAACTCATGAAGCCACTCCACTTCGGCAAGCAACGTTTTATCCCTTTGAAGTGCTTCCTCTAGGGCTACATCAACCATAAATCGTAACTTTTCTAGGGCTTTCGCCCAGGCTGTCACCAAGGCAAGTTGAGTTTCCCTATCGGGAATTTTGGTTGATGAAGCGGAGGGACCAGTAGGTATAGTTGTCGCCGGAAAAGACCTAATAGTTTTCTGTATAACCGAAAAATAACATATACGGAAGATAATTATTAATGTCTTAAGAAACAAAAAAATATACATAAATTCGCTCATCATAGGAATAAAGTCCACTGGTGAGGAGGAGACAGAGGTTCTATCATCTGAGTCATCTTTAGATATTTGAATAGGAGAGGAAAGAGGATGTAAAGAAGCACAACTAGGCTTTAATTGAAGCTGCATAGATCATCGCCGAGCTTGGGTGGACAACCGTCGGGCCTTTTTCACCTTCACATATCTCTCTATGTCGATAGGAGTAGATAATCCTTTACTAGATGTAATTAGAGGAACTAACAAGAAAACTCTCTAAGATGTTAATTCTCAGTTTCAAGCCATCCATTTTCTTATATACAAAGGCAGATTCTGAAAAGACGATCAATTAATAACCATGGAAATTAAGTACAAAACATACACAATGGGCTCATGAATCGTGATACACATATTCCCATATTGAATAGTAATAGCACCTTAGACAGTTATCTACCACAACGATGTGGCACTACTATGTCCAAGTAGCTGCCACACGTTGTTGCAGCTACTTACAGCTAGCTGCCACACGTTGTTGCAGCTACTATGATTGCTAGTTACCATAATATTGTCGCAACAACGTTGTAGCGGCTAGCTTTTCAAGTAGTTGTTACACCGTTATGACAATTAGTTGTCGAAGTTGTTGCCACATTGTTGTGGCAGCTAGCTGTTATAGTAGATGTCACAATGTTGTTGCAGCTACTTGGACTGCTAGATGCCATAACGGTGTAGCAGTTAGCCATCGTAGAAGCTGCTACATGTCTTGGCAACTAGGTGTGTCAATTGCTGCTATACACCCTAACAGCAGCAAGCTTGTCCAAGTCTATGCTAAACGCCTGAGCATTGGACAGCTAGGGCTTGACTACTTCGCTCTCAAGCCGCCGTGACCTAAAATCCTAAATTTCACAAGATAACATTTCCCTAGTGCCAAATATTTGACGGAGCATAAAACCAAACATGGGAGTTAAGTGGAGTAGAAAGGCTTATGATCGAGAATGGTGAGAGCGACGAAAAGCTAATGATTGGCAGGAAAGAAGTGAAACCCTGCGCGACAACTACTATGTGGAGTCGGGCAGGAATGTGTAATCTCCGCGACGGAAGGCAGCGGCAAAGGAAGGAGCGAGTGCAACGAAAGATCGCGGCGGAGCCAGAAGCAAGAGCAAGACCAAGGAAAATTTAGATATTCAAATTCAACAGGGTAAGAGATTAAAAAGGAAACGAACTGTGGCTAGCATTCCAAGAGTAGAAAAAATATAAAATATAATGATGTGGCACTGCTACATGATTGTCGCACAAGTCGCGCACCAGGCATCGAACAGGTAACATTTTTGTATAGATATGCACATACATACTCAGCAATAAGTTATATTCTAATAACAATTGACAAAAAAATAAGAAGAGATTCATAATTGACCTATACTAACCTGTTAAAGACATGATTTTTGGCCGAAGAACTTGAAATAGGATAATTTAAATAGTTAGACGGTAAATGAATTTTGAATTTAATTAATTAGGTATGTATAACCTATTATTGATTTTAAAATAAATTCATAATAATTTATTATTTTTTACAAAACGTTTGACTAGGACTACAAATGAATCAAATGTTCATAAACAAATTTTATATTTAATTTGGTAAGAATTTATATATGTTCATTCAATACACACAAGATCGATTAAATAAACAAGCTTGAACAGCTAATTAAACTAAACAAACAACTTGAATATATATGTGTTCGGCTCGTTAAGGATCATGAACAATGTTCATGAACCATATTTATTAATAAAATTCTAATTATCAATATACTAAATAAATATTTTTAAAAAAATATATTTAAAAAAAGTGTAAATCTACCAATTAAATAATTAATCAAATAAATAAAAATTTTAAATAATCAAATACATTTGAATTAAGAGTTTGATAATATTTAAATGAATCAAACTCAAGCCAAGCTTGAATTGAAAGCTCAATAACTTCTAAAAACCTCAAGCTCAAGTCAAATTCAAACCAAGCTAAAACTTATCAAAAATAAATCAAACCAAATTTGAACAATTATTTAAAAAGTTTAATTCATTTTAGGCTCAACTGCCTTGACTTGGTTACCTTATCAAATAAATTTGAACATCCCAAATCTTAACTCAGTTTAGCTTGTTTACAACCCTACGTTTGACGATGCATGAGGATGAAGACACGGTATGTTCTAGTGGACCGCGTGTATACAAACCAGGAGGCCATTAATTTCATTCAAAAAACAATGCGATAGACAATCAATCGAATTCGATATTGTTCTATTGTTTCTGAATGGTGAGCAGTGTCACATCCAGCATCATCAAATAAGATGAAGGTGGATCCTAAGTCCATGATTTTGGCAACAATTTTTATTAACACTTACCAACTAAACTAGTTGGAACCCTCAAACAAGAAGTATCGTCTGCATTACCAACGCTGCTAAACATTTATATCTATTGTAGGTTTTAGGATTATGATATTTGCTAACAACAAAAACTAAACATGAGCATCCCCCAAAAAATATCACACCGAGTTATACTGATCGCCCACAATACACCATTTCCATGGATACTGATAGCAAACCAGGTTTGTCAAACATGAATACCTTTATGGACACGAGAAATATCAACCAAACTTGACAAACTAAAAAGAAATACAACGGGAAGGGTTGTATGCTAAGATGGGAACCAGACCTATTTATTGGCCTTTGACAGGGATGAGATTGTCTCAATTTCCTCGATGATTAAACCTTTCTCCTCTTCAACTTGATCATCTTCTTCACCTACATTGACACAAGCACTGTGAGCGTAGTTTATTTTTGAGAAATAAGGAGTAACTAGCTTTTTTTTTCCTTTCTTAAAAAGAAACGACGACTATTCCCTATTCATTTCTTTTTCTTTTCCCACTAAATTCCAAGAATATTAGTCAATGATCCATTTCTTTGTAGTTCGTTACTAGGATGACTGACGCAAGTGGTCAGCGATGTAGTTCAATTTTCAATTTTTTGTGCTTGAACAAGTAGTCGTTGGTAACTTGTCAAAAAAAAAAAAATGATCTACCTTTGCTCGCAGGAAGTTTTTGCAGTGCTATCAACAGCTCTTCACGATTTTCTACCAAGAAATCAATAATCGGTCGTGGCTTATTAGGATTAGCAACGAATACCTATTTTTAAGCCAAAGAAAAAGAACAATCATCAGTAGGAAACCTAGCTCAGTGACAAATGATGTTAGAAAAAGAACAGATCATATTATTAAAGCAGATTGTATCTTTTGGGCAGGTAAGTAATGCTCATGAAAGGATAGAAAACTGTTCTGAAAGTAAGCCTTCAATCTGTACTTTTAACAAGAAGTTGAGGACCATATGAAGCCTAAAGGGACAGAAATGTTCAAACCAACAAGAAAAGTGGCAGGTCCTCAAAATGGTTAGAGAACATATTAAGTACTGAGCAACAATCTACCTTGAATATGTGAAAGGCAGATATCTGGATATTTTTGCTTGAGTCCTGAATATGGAATGTGCAAACAAACAGAAAATATAGACACAGGTCAGTTATGGACATATTTCATCCTCAGAAATCAGTTTCAAAAAAGTACATTGTGTATATATATATTAAATGGCACGAATAGTCTCTTCAATGAGGCCTGATTTACTTAGAGAGATAAGTGGAAAGAAAAACTAATGCTTACTTGGAAAGAAAGTTGAGAGGATAAAAAAATGGCAAGACCCAATGAGTTACGTTTCTTATAATTTCCTTTTTCCAAAAGAGGGAAGAAAGATTTAAAAAAAAAAATCAAGCATTTCAAACTTCTACATTTTACCCCTGCAGCTGTCTTCTTCACATCCCATCCTCCTCTGTTTTCTTCTCCCACATCCTCTTCCTTTTCTTTTCTTCCCCACTCCTTCCTCTTCATTGTTATAGTTGGGATGATGATAATGATAAAAGGAAATTAGTAAACCAAAAGAAGAGTAATGAAGAAGAGATGAACGAAAGAAAATTTCTTTTTCTTTGGTGCCAGAGAACCTGTCACTCAATGGATAATTCTCAAATCAACCAATCTAGATCAGACCGTGCCCATTCTCAGGTACACAGGCCAAATCATAAACCACGTGAACTTTGATTTGTAGCATATTCTCATTCTTTCAATAACAGTAGAAAAAAAATGGCAAATTATTATGGGCAGGATGGAACTCACAGAAAATAGATACATACATTAAAACTATCCCAAAAAATACTAGATGACCAATCAGCAAAATGGCTAGAAATCATGCAGAGAACTAAGGTTCTTGGTCCAAGCGGAGAGGCAACAAATTGAATTTACTAGGATGTACATGAATCCATTTGATGACAGATGTATAACCTGATTTTGCTACTCGCAAGGCTATTTTTACAGGACTCAAGTAGACATTATTTCTCTGTTCCTGATAGTTTTTGGCCATCTGTTTGTGCAAGTATAAAATTAAAAAGGATTCTCAATGCACAGAATCACAGGAGATATACTTGGAAAGCTGATCCCTCAAACTAATAACATTTACAAAAACTAAAGATTTAAGTGCTGAATTTGGAAGAATTGATTTTCGCCTGATCCAAGGAGTACTGATTTGATGGTAAAGAAATTTATTGAGCACCAAAAAGGTTATTTAAGGATACGTTTAATGGATGGAAGAGCTGAGAAGAAAGCAGATGGGGAGCCTCCAGTATTTCCTCCAAAATTTGACCATAAATAGTAGAAGATGAGAGAGAAGGTGACTTGACAAAGAAAAACATCACAAGTCAGAAGTTTTTCTTCCTATTTTCACATTATTTCCACATATTCAAGTAACAAAACAAGGGATCATCTCTATCTCTTTCTCTCTCTCTCCCCTCCCCACTTTCCTTAGCCGGCCTTCCTTTGTAAAGGGCCTCGTTGTGACCTCACTATGCAAAGGGTCATTGTGCTAGGACAAATACCCTATGTGATTTACCCCCATCTAGAATGTGTGGGGCCGCCCTGGAGGGGCCACTAAGGTAATAGCTTCACCTTAGCAGACCTTCCTTTGTATCCCCTCTTCATCCTCTCAAATAAACCATCTAAGGAGCATACTACAATTATAACTGACCTTTTAAATTCTGCTGATTGCTCTTGCAGTTGGTTTAGTTAATATATACACATCAACTTCTGCAAAGGAAAGTTACTATAGGTTGTGTTGGTTCTCAAGTCAACCACCCAGAGTAGCTGGGGAACGGATCAAGCTGCCTCGTGAAGCCAGTTTATTTTTGAACTGATTGAACCAAACATTTTCTCTATTTTTCAGGAGACAAGTCATTTCCAAATAACATCAAGCTACAACCTGAAAAGAGTTCCCTGGCGGTCTCTCTATTTCTTAACTAAACTCAAACATGATGACCAGGTTTGTCTGATCTTGTTCGGAAGTTTGAATGGAATTACAGTTGGGATGTTTGGGCTGGGAACATCATTTTAAAAAAAAAAATTAATCTATAAGACTATAGAATCATGCAGAGTAAGACTACTGGAAATACAAGAACAAATTCTTCTAAATTACATGCTGAAAATTATACATCTATTCCATCCAGTTAAATATTAAAAATCATTCATGATAAACATGGATACCAATAAATATGAAGGTTCAAACAAAATGACTAAATATCAAGCTAAAAACAAACATTTACCTTCAACAGTGCCATCATGCTCTTCAAGTATCGTACTTCTTGAATGTAGCGCTTCATTGTTTGTGAATTTTGGACTTCCAAAAGGAAATCCGAGAGAATCTAAAAATAAATAAATGCAGCATATTAAAGACTAAAGATTCAATCTAGGCAAACTGGCAAAGGTAATAAAAATAACAAACCTTCAAGGATTGCCTTCTGGTAACATAATTGGGGGATGTCAATAGCTTCTCATAAAGCTCAAAGAACTGTAACAACACAATTTGATGAAATGATAGCATTCGCACCAGAGACATGTTATCTAACAAGCAGATCAGTCTTCCAAGAAAACTATCATAATATGCTGAATTTACAGGAACTATCATTGACAGGAGTAGCACATGGAGAACTCTAACCTGATCGTAATGGGAAATCAGAAACTGTGAGACTGTTGTTTCGTTTTTGGTAAGCAAGTCCTGCCACAAATTCATCCAGAGGTAAGTGCTAGGCAATTCATGAAGAAGTTGAGGAATATAAACATAATGGCATATATATAATAAAGCATGAAGTTTTTAAAACTAACCTTGAAAGTAGCAAGAGCATCAGAAGCAATATCAAAGGTAGGCAGTTCCACATATTTGAAAAATAACTCAAAGCTATTTGATTCCAGAATGCATCTGAAAGATCACTACAAAATCACAATGTATTCAAAATCAAAAAATGATGTTCATAATAAAAAAACTTCATGGTAAAGCATTCTTCTTTTTTTTTTTTTTTATCCAGTGCTCCTCAAACATGAAGTTGATTTCTATATTAATATTGGCTACATGGTTAGTGAAGAAGTTAACGAACAGGATTAGTCAGGATTGTTTTAAGGAATAGGAGCTAAAACAGCCAGGCAATGAATTGTTAAATTGGTAATAGGAAATAAAATTGAATTAATGGAAGACTTCTTATCATGGTAGACTTGTATAAGCTAATAGACCCTACACAAAAGCAACAATAAGATTAGTGCCTGAACAGAATTATTAGATGGGGCAAATTTAAGCATTAGATGCTTTATAGAAAACAGGGGCAAGCATAATAAGAATAGTGATAGGATAAGCAGACTCAAACAATGTCATTAATTTTGATTATTCCAAAAAGCTTAAACAATAGAAAAGCTGCAATCTTAAGTCCTGAACAGCTCTTAGCAGGTACACTTACCTGTGGATTAGCAAAGTCAATTGACAAAATAAAACTGAAAAGGTGGCCAAATTAACCTAATTCTAGATTTTCTTGCTTAAATTACGAACCACAAGAATTTGATCAAAATTATTTCTCTCATAATATGTCAAAGGTTATACAAATGGCACAATGCATTTTTTAATATTCTTAGGAAATACACTACTGCCTTATGAACAAACGATTCAGCAGAAAAATTTACATGCATATAATAAAGATCCATAACAAACACTTCTAACTTAGTAGAGTTTATCTTATAAGATTTATATAATAGGATGAGATTCAAACTATTATTCTGTATTGATCGACAATCAGATTACAACCAGTGTATAGATAATCTCCAATTCTAATAATTTATTAGTAAACAGCATATGTGGACTAATTCTGTTATTCTAACCATCTCCCTCAAGCTGGGCATACATACATATATCACGCTAGTTGGTCGCACAAAACCATAAACTGACTTCCATTAAATGGCTAGGTAAAATTAAGATTTTTTACATTCAAAGAAAAGTATTGCAAATATTATTGAACATAATGGAATCTTGGTTGGCATGGCAGTTAACTTCAATGGGCTTAGTGCATTCATGAAACACTAGATTGCTTGTCACTGCCACAATACAAGCCATTGGTATTAGTAATTTGAGATCATCCAGGAAAACTCTGGCCCATATTATATCATATGTTACATGTGTATATTTTACTGGTTATAACACTTTTTTTCTTGCTCTTCCATCTTACTAGGTTGCTTCCAACAAAAGTGTAGAATCTTGAAGTGGGTTATCAATAGACTCAACACAATTAGTATAAGAGAATATTGGAATACTTAAATGTTCATAATTTTTATACAATTTCTCTGAAAACCTTTGAACCACAATCATCATCCAGTGGCATTTGTGTCAACTTTTTGGATCGACTACATGATGTTATCCATTGAACTCTTTGCAAGATTAATTTTGAATCTTCCATTCGTTACACCTTTGACTTTAATTGGTTTAACTTATTTTAATATAATCATCATTCCAACATGCTTCTATTATTTTACCGCATATTAACATTTTTTTTTTATTTCGTCTCTGTAGCCTTATACATCTAATATATTCTGGATTGTATTGCAATCTTATAATACTTATTCTTAGTTTAATTGGTACACAATCAGGAAAAAAACTAACGCTACTCTATTTATTCCTCTTACTCTTTATCATATTTATAATATCTACATCAATATATCAAGGATTGACAGAGTAAGAATTAAAAAAATGACTTATTTTTTAATAATTAGCTAAGTGTAATAATTGCATAATCGTGACCAATAATATGTAACTAGAATATGAGACCTAAATATGAATCTTTAATACTTAATATGGAATCATTAACAATATTTATTATTATCCTGTATTGTATAAGAATAACAAGTGTCAGATATTATATTATTATTAATATAGAGCTATTAATGAGCACTATGTATGTACCAAGTCCTCAATAGTCAATACTTATGCTGGATATTATACTTTATCTGAATATTATCAAGAATTATTAGTTAATGGTACTAACTTAAATATCCAATACTAATAACACTAGATTAATTGCTTAAACAGTTGAATGCTTTCAGTATTTTAACATTCAGTATACTCATCATCATCTACGTATATTATAAATTAATTATACGATTCATATACAATCATATTCTTGTAACAGTATATATAGAAATAATTCTAGCTCCTTTCTCTGATAACCTTGGTTACTAAATTGAGGTAAAATTGTGTTAAGTTGTTGCCATGCTTTACAGCAGCCCTCCTTTATAACTTTATCCTAGAGATGTGCCCTAACATATCTGAAGCAGAAACCAAGACAAGTGGGCTTTAGTTTCCATCAAAACAACTATAATCAAACAATTATTCTAAAAATTAGACGACTATTCAAAGATATGTTTGAATTAGGATTGTTCCAAGATTTTCTTGATATATTCTTACCACATTCTACTTGATGCCTGATTCCTAGGAAAATATTGTATCGAAATTTGTCATTACTGGTCCAAATCGAAATTGGTCAAACTATAAAAGTACATATAAACTATTGCTTTAATAGCTTCTAAACATTTTCTCCACAATTCAAACTTTGACTTTAATCTATGTAAACTCATCAAATTAGTGCGTACAAACATAATGCACAAAGGAGGTTTATTGTAATATATCAAAATACATATATTAAAATGACTAAAAATTTAAAATAATTTAATTTATTGAGGAAAATAATAACAAAATTATGGATAATTTATAAGGAAATATTTTATATGAATTTATAGGATTTTCTGAATTTTTTTTCCGGATTTTAAATGAGTTAAACAGGATAGAAGGGAAGCCTGTTTTAAACAAGGAAATGTTGAATTTCTGAAAATCATTTTAAAATATTTAAATTAAAAGCTAGTAGAGAATTGTTTAAAGCCTAAGTTTGAAACGAAAGATGAGCTTCGTCTCCTTCTCCCCGACGTGCTCGCATCACCACCGCCGCATGCTCGTGTCACTGCAGCCACACATAGTATATAGAATCGCGATCCTACGCATGATCAATTTGGAGTCAGGATCGAATCAGTCGAGATCGGATCGTAGAATCATACGATCCTACCAAAAATCCTTAAAATGTCATAATACATTATTAATGATTAAAAAAATATCTAAAAAAAACTTATTTACATATAAATATATTACTAATTTTGCATATATATTTAATCATTTACCATCAACACCTCAAATTACATTATTACATATACAAATTTAAATTAACTAGTAA
>JBAMIB010269038.1:0-11789 GCA_037177415.1 Kaempferia rotunda | reverse complement strand
GGATTTAAGAGGGTATTTTTGTAATTTCATGTGATGGGGAGTGAAAAATAAGTTTAGGGAGTGGAAGAAAAGTTTTTGCCGGGTGGGGAGTTGACGCTAATTCGGATATGCGAGTAGGGATTTTTAAGCAAGATTCCCAAGATATATTATATATATTTTTTCTATAATATACAATCAAAGTATTTTTACAGAGCTTAGGCTAAATTATGTTAAATTACATTATCTCTCTTATTTTCTTATGTCATGGGTGTACTTTTCCCTTTGGGACCGACAACGAGAACTTATAAATAAATTTGATGAACTTACTAAACAATGTGGCTCATTTTTAAATTGAATTATCTAAATTCGCCTGAAAGGGGCTTGACGTAACTATAAAATTGCTAAACATATGATTTTGAGATAGTGGATTCAAGTTGTAAAAATAATCTATTACGAAATGTAATATAAAATTGTGTATAATAAAATTAATATGATGTAACTCTTCACCGAAACATATACTAATAAAAATTTTATACACCGAACTGTTTTTTTGTTTTCTAACTTTGCATTCATTTGTTATTTTGTATGAATCACCCACTTATATCCATACACCCAAAACCACTTCTAATAACGGAAAAAATAAATCCCTCTGTAGGATGAAATAAGTCATTTAAAAAGTTCATTCAAAAACCTATTTGAAACTCAATCATGTAATTTTCGTTAAAAGCTGGAGTTGAAACGAATGGTTAGAATTTTGAACATCTCAAAACACACTCCATTTAAGACTTCAGAGTAAAATTATTTTTAAACAGGATAATATGATTAACTTAGTTTTTTGGCAAACTTTTAACTCAAAAACAGTTGAACATCAACAAAGAACTCTTATGAAATTTTTGGTGCTATTTTCTAGCCAAAAAATGATTTAGGTCATAAGGAGTTTTTAAACAAATAGCTAGTTGGCTCATTTCAACTAAAAAAATACCTGACGCCTAACCTAAATACTTGGAGAAACCTTCTGAAATACATTTTTAAACACACAAATAATATGATTTAAGCAATTTCAACTTCAAAGATTTCTGCACGGGAAAAATAATATCATAAATTTTCAAGTAAAGAAGTCATAGCTTTTATGTAGCAGCCATCCCTCAGGGAATGCCCAACCACCAAATGCCCCCCATCAATTCTCAGCTTAACCGAGCCACAACCGGCCACGGAGAACTGCAAAGACGATCCATCTTGATGCGTTCAACACAAAATCACCAACATTACTAACAAAGATACAACCAAAGCTAACAACCTTCAATCCACACCAGAAAATAAACAGACTAGCTAAACAATACATCCATTGGCCCTAATAAAGCCTCCAGAAATCTAAAATCCCATTTCAAGCCTAACATTCCTCACAATTTGCCCAAAAAATCACATTAGGACTCCACTTTCATGAGCAAATAGTCTTATGCTCCGTTTGTGAGTATTGAGTAGATGTAGGAAGTAAAACAAAGTATATATATCATATCTCTGGGATTTCCATGGATTCATTCTAAAAGGTTTTCCCCAAATACAGAAATCATCTCCATGAAAAACTATTTTGCCTGAACTTCTATAGGGAACATTCAAAAAACAGATGTAAGGAAGTTTCTCTTGCAGCCTTACACAGCACAAAAAGTATGGCTAAGAATGCCCATCTTCTCCAATTTATCAAAGTCTATCATGAAGAAGCAGCCAAGTAGTAAAAGAACATCTAGGAATACATCCCAAAAACCAAGCCAACTTGAGCCCATTTAACTCTCATTTGTGTTACAACCAAGCATATTTTAGAGAATATCTCCACTGAAAAATAAAATAATTTAATTCACTGAAGCAAAGATATTTCGAATGTGTGAGGAGAAAGTGTGTTGTTTGATCATGTATGAGCGTGAAAACGAAAGTTCAAAAGTAGAAGTCCCACGGAGCAAAGAAGCCAATGAACCAAATACTGCAGAATATCTCCATTGAATAGAGGTCCATGTAACAGATAACATCTTTCTCGATGTAGCTTAGTGCATACCTCCTCCATGAAGATTCCACGGAGAATGAGCACCTCATATTGAAGAGATGGTGCAACCAGATATGGAGAACAGTACACCTAGCATAAAAAAAAGGCATATAAAATTAGAAAACGGAGATGCACATAATGTAAAAGAGCTAGTGCACATGAAGCATATAATATATAGATGCATATAGTGAGTAGAACATCTACACATCAAAAGACAATACGAATGCACACATGGAAAGCTCCATGAAAGAGACTACAAATAAGTTTTGTTGTAGCACAACACCACAGACCAAAGATAGCTTGGCTTACCAAAGAACATGGGTGGATGACGCTTACATAAACTCTCATAGACAAGTCTTCTTGATGTATTCTGCTCATCTAGATCACAATTACTTGCAGCAGTTGTTTCAAAGTAATTTGTTTCATATTTTTCTACCAAAATATATATTAATTTAATATCAAAGTTTAAAATCTAAAGATGAGCTGCAATTTCTGGAGTGATATAGTTTCGTACCATATTGTGTCGTGCTAGTATGCTTTCAATAATTATTTAATTGAATCATTAACAATAACATGAGAAATTTTAGTTAGTATAAGTTGTGACTTTTAATTAATTGTTTTATTATAATTAATTATTCACTTAAAAATTAATTAAATTAATTTGATCACCTCATACCTCAGTCCTCAAAGTTAAAAATACTTGCACCCAATTAAGTTTCAATTTATAACTTAGTTACTTGTAAATGGAATACTTTCTTTTTCTATAATGATTTACAATTATAATCTACTCAACATTTGCAAAGAACGCTGGAATTGAGCAACGAAAAATGGGATCTTCCCTAATACTCCAGGGTATACTTTCAGATTCTACAACATCAAAGCAATTCCAGTTTTAATGGCGTCAGAGACCTTCATTGTCGATATTAATAAACAATGCTTTCAACTTGTTCCAAGTCTAAGTAACTTTTAACATTTTGATAAAAACTTGCGTTCTTCACAATTTTTTAAATTTTGAGCTTCAACTGCAAGGTGTAAAATGAATGTATATTTTTATCAATTTGTATAATTGTATTTGAAATTTGTTAATGAGCATTTAATAAAAGCTTAAGAATTGAATTTATTTCTTTTATTTTGTTTGATAAAACTTAAACAAATCTCTTGGATGCAGTAAACAATTTAAAATTTCATCATTTAATTTTAATTTGGTTTTGTAATGGAAGAAAAGTAGTGAGATCTAAACTTTTTAGAGATGTAAAATATAATATTTAGAATATATATATATATTTTAACTTGGACTCGACTAAATAAAATTTGATATAAATTTTTAAAAAAAATCGATAAAATCAAATTCAACTGAATTTTTTTTTTATACCTACAAAAGAAGAAAACTTCAATTCATTTATGCACACCAATTTCAATAGTCATATATCTTTAATATGTATCTTCGATAATATTCTAATGAGATGCATTAAATATAATGAAAGAAAAATAAACAAATTACTTTACCAACTTAATCAATAAATTTTTATTTAATCAAAGTATAGGATCAAACGAACAAACCAAAACGGAGAGAAGACACAAAGGAAAAACATGGTTTCATTGAATTCTAGTTTTCCTATTACTTGCTTGTAGAATCTCTCTCGATCTTTCTTAACATCATAGAAATCGGAATACGAAAAACAAGTCTCGCTAATGTTATATACCAAATTTTATCCCATTTAATTTTTTATATATTAAATTATCCTTTTAATTTAAGACAACTAATTAAGCTTAACTAAACCCATATTTTTGATTTTAGGGATGAGTGACAGTCAATTTAGGGATACATGGATCCCTTTGAGTAGAAATGGTAAGTTCAAATTGGGTTCATTTAAACTTATTTTGGTAGTTATAATTGGAAGTTTAAATATACAATAGCAGTGTTGTAAATAGCGGTAGACGGTGGTGAGGTGGTTAGTAACCATCTACCGCCTCGGCCGCCTAAACGGTTGAATTTTTTTACTATTTTTTATACATAATATTATAAATAATTATTATTTTTTATATTTACTTTTAATAAAATATATTAATTAAAAATTAAAAATTTAATCTATATATTTAAAAATTAAAAAATATATATATATATATAATTAATGGGATAATTTTATTAGACTTTATTTAAGTCTATTTAAATTATTGTAATCATAGCTACGAGATGATTAAAATTATTAACCTAATGTTATTTAATTAAACTCTAACTTAAAACTTAGCAACGTATCCTATTTTGACCGAGTAACAAGTCTGACGTGTCACTAGGTCTTGGGAGACGCGTTTGGACGCGTTGTAGGGTCTGGGCAATGCCCGTTGCCGAGTTTGGGTGACACTTCTAGGATTGTGCGATGCCTTCAGACTCATTGTCAGGACGCGGCGACGCATCCGGACACGTCGTAGTGGTGAAACGATGACAATGGCGGTAGCGGAAGGAGGTGAGTTACTGTAGGCAAAGGCAGTGCAGTTGATGCCTGACTATTGGGATAATAATTGAAATGAGAAGAACCTTTTTATGATTAAATTCAATTATTTCTCATTACTTGTTGTAACGATAATGACTATTTAGATAGGAACATAGTGGAATTGATCATGCACATCAAGAAACCATTTGATTCAACTAGAAATCAAATCAAACAATTAGGAAAAGAAGCTACCTGAATGTCGTGTTTGAGACATACAGAAGTTTGCCTCCTCATCAAGTATTTAACTGAATTGTGTGAAGAAGAGGTAAATGAAATAAGCTGCAGTAAACTTCAAACAATTTTCTTAACTATGTGTGAGAGCTGAGGGTTTCCGTCATCAGGTCATAAAGAGCGAGTCCTCCACAATGGCAACCAGGCATTTTCAGTGCCAGTTTCTTCAAATCATCCTGTTTTTTCTAGTAACTTGTGAGCATTGAAACATGACAGAAAATGGGACAAATAGTAAACAAATATATGGTCGAAAAAGTGCTAACCCTTGAAACTGTGAATATTTGAGTGGATTCAAATCCATCTTGTGCTTTTGAATAAAATTCACGAACTTCTTCTGCTGGTAGATTGCACTTTAGAAAGAAAAAAGCTGTTGGCCTGGCATTCATGACCCGACGAGAAATGCCAATGAAAAGAGGATTTGTCTGCGTTGATATTTTTGTATTATAGTAGTCAGAAACAACATTGTATCCAAGCATGCCAAATGTACAAGGGAAAGGAAATTATAAGCCGAAACTAAAGTCATTCAATAGGTTTTTAGTTTCTCTCCTTCTAATCCAAGTGTTAGGGGAGAGATGTATCAATTAGCACATTATATTAGGATCTAGCAGGAACATAATCCCAAAATATTATTTTGTTTAAAATGTCCAAATTACATGACCAGTAAAGTGAAAAAAAAATGTTCAGTGCATATCTAGAGGCAAAAAATCTAGTTGTGAAGAGTAGTTAATTCCCAAATGTAACTTAGTATTAATTATCAGCATTGCAGAATAGTGCACATAAAAGGATACAGTAGACTACCCTTTTTCCTATCAACAGATGTTCTCATTGTGGTATCAAAATGCAGGAAACTTCAATTGAAAATACATAGTTTTTTTTTTTTGCTGCAAATATTGGTTTGCAACATGAAATTACAGTAACTGCAATATCCATTATAGCTGAAGTTACTCCACAAAGAAAATATTTCTTATTGTTTACGTTTTTCCAAAAGTTCATACTGCTGCTTTTTGCTAGGGACCTCACACTTAAGTTAAAAAAATGTCCTTTAACTTCGTCTATCTCCTCAATGTTGTAAAAGGCAAGAGCTTGAATTTTTTTCAAGGAAAATTATGCATTTCCCTAATGCACAACAAATTTGAACAGTTAAATTGTATTACAAGTGCAACCATAAGTTAATAATAGATGCTAATAGTTACTTGCCAGAGAATTTGCAGGAACACCAATTTCTTCAACCACCTCCCGAATGATACCATCAAACATCTCTACACAAACTTTCTGATTTATAAGATCAGACTGTATGGTGCCTTTATCAGCGCAATGAGAAGAAATTCCAATTTCTTGGGGCTGAAAAAGAATAGGGCATAGGTCTTTAAAAAAAATACTTAGATAAGTGAAACATCATTAAGATGAACTTTAAATGCATTTTTCATTCATATATAATTGTAAGATTTGGATACTAATTACATTAATTAAGGTGGTTGCTTGGATGGGTATGGCTATAAAAGAAAAAAAGAAGATAAAATAAAATAACAATAATAATAAAAACTAAGAGCCATAAAATAATATAGTCCCAATAGGCAGGAAACATATCTTACACATTACACCATAATAGGTTGCATGAGGGACAAGGTTCAAAATCTAGCCATTTTAGTATTTCGGTCTTTGATCTATTTCGGCATCATGCAGATATTCTGATGTATGGTGTCAGTAGCGAATTGGAAGTGGAAGGATGAAGGAGTGGAAAAAAATATATAACTATATACTTAGGTTTAATCTTTATTTTACATTTAGAATGCTATAATTTTAATATTATCTTGTTAAATAACAAGAGTATCTCAATTCATCTTGTATTCTAGCACATTAAGGGGTGTCGACTATTAGCATGTAAAGATAGTCATTAATATAACAACATAGGAGATAATGTCTATGCTGAATAGTATCAAGTTTCACTAATTTATCAAAATGATACATTTTGACTATTCTCGGTATGGTACGAGATTTCAAACCCTGCTAAGGAAGTCATGCTACTGTCTAGATCTTCATGTGGGGGTAATTGCCATATCAATACAATTTTATAGTGGGCTATTGTATGTTTAAAAGGTAGAGTAATACAAGGAGAGAGAATTGTGGAGGGGAGAATAGAAAAGGGACTTTGCATAAGCATTTGAAATATTAGGTCCTGCATCTTTGTTACAAGGAAAAATATGACATACAAAAAGGCTACCTAGGGAATCAATTAATCAAACCCAATAATTTTCCATATAAACAAATTATTCCTTATTTAACTTATCCATAATCAGGTTCTACTAGATTAATTAATAAATTAACCAAATTCATATATTGACAAAGAAAAAATATGAAATAGCAAATGAAGCAAATAGATAGACTACATTGTCAATGTATATTTTTGATGAATCTCAGATATTTTGTTTAGTTTTTAGATGAAAGACATTTGAACTAAATAGTGAACAGTCTGATGAAGATAGTGAGCCTACTCATACCAGGATGAATTAATATCTTGAATGAAACCAATTACAATCACAGACTACTACTTTACCTCAGATTTACAGGAATAACAGTGCTAATAGACATATCATATATTTTAAACACGTAAAGATATGACTGGCTTCCTCATAAAAAAATAATCCAACAAGAGCACAGATTTAGAAGATTTGAAGATAATATTGATTATTACTAAATTTAAATAAACTCCAGCATGCACGAGTCATTTCTAGTCCTGCAAATCAGAGAGACTGGCTTCCACTTTGCCACTCAGGAGTTGTGGAACCAACATGTGTACATGATTGTTTTTCTGTAGTGGTGGATAATTGCTTATAACTGCTCTTGCTTTTGTGGTAGCTTATAATACTTACCTCTGAATGGCCTCCAGGAAAAACAAAATATCCTGGAAACTCGCCCACATTATGACTTCTTTGTAAGGTGAGAATCTTTCCATCAGATGTTTCCACTATAGCTCCATTTCCTAGAGGACTTGATGTATGTTGACAGCATAAAGAGTCATCTAGCGAAAATCAAAACAAACTTTTGATTGGCAAAAAATATTCATTAATCTCTATGATAGACAAGCACCAAAAAACCTAGATCCTAAATGGTAGGAAAACAGGATGTAGGTACTAAGAATAAATAGAAAGAGGATTCATTTCAAAAGCATACTCTAAACATAATTGAAATAAATTCCCAAAATAAGGGCAAAATCAGCATCCAGCAAATGGCATTTTTCAGTCTAAGATGTTAGTCCCAAATTGTGGTCATTATTGTAGGACAGTCAAACTTTTGCTTTTTGCAACTCAAGCTGCTAAGAAATAGGTGATAGTGAACAAAATCCAACTCAAACACTGCAGAAGGTTTAACTTACAGCCAAACATGCCTGAATAGCACGTGCTGACCAGAAAATGAACAAAATGTTTTACAATTCCACCATTTTTCAGATCCAAAACCTCCACCAAGTAATATGTGAGGATATTACTAATACAAATTAATTATAGTAAAACAACTAATTAAGTAATTAACTGAACTACATGGAAAAAAAGGAATTGAAAGCAATATATAAAAGAAAAAAAATTCAAAATTCTGCAGTTCTGTCTCTAGAGATGCCAACTAATCCAGTAGTAACGCAAATATGTCCAAATATGAAATTTAAAGAAGTGAAAATTTATTGTTTCCAGTAAAATTTACTAGGGAGGAAGATACATTGAGATAGTAAAGACTTCGGTATTTGATTATTACCAAAAATAGGATTACTGTTTGTGTTTTTTTAGACTCTAGAATAACTATTTTATCAATAATCAGAGCATTGGATTAGGTAATTGATAAAGTTATCTGTTGCTATTTTATCAAACACTTCCTCAAATTGGAGTATAGATATATAGTGCTTAGTTTGTTATGTAGAACTGAGACCAAACCAAGTTCGGCTCTAATAGCAATTGATGTAACATAATGGAACACCAACCTCATGCAGAAAATTCCACCACAAAGGAGATAAAGTGGAATATTATTAATCGGCTGAATACTACATGAAACACACTTTTATAGATTTAATGCTACAAAAAATAAGAAACAAATAATCAGAAAATATAATTAACCACATTGATTTATTTACCAAATATAAAAACATCAACAGTATAACTATTTGCCAAACAACTTAAATTATAATCAATCTGCTCCAGCACAAATCAGAATTCAAAATTTAAAATTCAAATCTTACTCCTAATATGTATCAACTAAGTAATATCACAGATAAGTAATCCATTCCTATTTTATCCTAAAAATATATCAGTTGAAACATTAACTAATCATTCAGATGAATCATGGAAATCAGTCAAATCATGTTGACATCATTCTCAATTTTAAATTTTGTTGATCTTAACCTTAATTGGAGCATAAGCCATGCCTCGGAGGAGTCAACATATTGTAGACATGAAGTTCTCACATATTAAGTTTATATATAAGAGCACCAGTATGCATGTTATGCCAAAGCAGATGCTGGAAAAACAGTGATGTATATGTAAGCATCACCAAAAATAGTGTTACATAAAGGCCACCAAAATTCAAAAGAACCAACTGGTGCCTAGATTCATGATGATATGGTGCATAATTGCAGTTTTAAAAAATACCTTCCGAAGGAAAAAGAAACCTCTCCCATAAAGGATTCAAGTTTGTGCCGACAAATGACCTGAAAATTTATATATTTAGCAAACATTTTAATTTCAGCATAAAAAATCAAGATGAATAATAATAAACTTTCTAGTTAGTGAAATACAACCTTAACAGCTCCAACTGATCAACATTAAACAACCAATGTAATAATATCATGCACACTAATTCATTAAATTGAAAAGTATAGAAACTATTAATGGGATATAAGTACTGGTCACATATAAGAAAAATCAATTAAAACAAAATGTTTCATGCATCAAACTGGAATTGTACACGTCTAAGCCCACTCAAAAGAAGCGTTACAAAAAAATATGGCCAAGCTAGAAAGAAGTGTGAGTGATTACCTGTAATCTGTGAGACCCAAGTGAAGGCAAATTGAGGAAATTTTATCTGAGCCATCTGCATATTGTACAGTGTGATCCCCATACTGAGACATTATTTTAACCATCAATTTAGGAGCACTACTTAAAGGACATATTGGGAACATTAACAATAAAGCAAACACTTCAAGGAAGCAATGAGTAGATTTTTCAAAAAAAAAAAAAAAAACACTATTTGGGTATGCTATAAATTTGGTTTTCATTTTTACTGATATCATTGAGAGGGTTTATAAAGGTGCACATTGAGCTTACTGTTCCTTCTATTATAGCATATTTGGTATGAAAAAGTGTGCTCTTTGGCATCCAACCAGATGTGGCCTGAATTAAATTTTTGGAAAATCTATGTACCAGACCTCAACTAAAATTTTTTTGTAATTACAAGCTTTGTTTAGTACAATAGAATTAATTTTTCATCTCTTTTACACTACAGTTGCTATAGATATATGTTTGTTAGAATAGCTACGTAATGATTATCTTATTCAAATCTCATGATCTTGTTCTTTCCTTTAATTTTTTGTTTCACAAGGGATAATTACATTATTCAGTTTGGCTTTCAAATTTCGGAGTCATCCTTTAGTCGTATATAACAAAAGTTTTTGAAGAAACTTCAAGAGTTGGTTGCTAGAAAGAACCAAAAGAAGATACCATAAACAATACACCCAAACATCATACCCTAAACTTTAATCCACTATACAGTGAAGGATTCCCCTGAACTCGCTGATTCCATATCTGCGAAACATGAAAAGATTCTCAGTAGGTGATTGCAATGACACTTATACTGTTGTAATGATTTGCGTTAAGGTAAGATGCAGATAGAAACAGAATAGGAAACAATTTTTTGAAATATTTTTTTTACATTATTTATAATACATATGATAATATCTGTGGAGGCCCTCTGTCTCTCAGTTCCAGTTCAGAAAACAAAAGGGGAAAAGAATGGCATTCTAGAAAATCAAACACAATATCTATTTTACATCCAAAGAAGGCAAATCCTTATCGAATCAAAGTGTCTATGAGAGAAAACCTTTATAAAGATACCAAAATTAAAAGATCTGCATCCCTCCGATTTATAAGAAAACTCAGTGAAAGAAAGAGCAATTTTCAGTGGCAAAAACTCCCAAATTGTCCTCAGATTGTTCTGAATATATAGATTTTGTAAGAAGCAAGAGAGAACATTGTGGGAATGCGCGTACCTCATTAATGGATTCTTCTAAACTAGCATCGGGATGAGGAATCCGATCGTAGAAAGCGTCGAAATCGACAAAAACCTTCATTTAGCACGGCAGTAGTTATTAAATTGCACGCTGAAACTTAAAACTCTGGATAATTTTTTTCACAGGCTCCAAAAATTCCTGCAAGAAAACCAAGGACAAAGAAAAAAGGAAAGATTATGCGGCGCACAACCTGCGACGCAGGGAGACCAAAGGGACATGAGAGGAGCAGCTTGAAGGCTGTGCCGGGGTCCGCTGGATCGCCGGCTCCAGCTCTGACGGACATGCTCCCCTGCGGGCGACGAGAGGAAACGATTCTGAACGCTTGAAAGGAAGAGTGGAAAATGGACGCCAGCATTTGAGAATATACAAATTAAAGGGAGGAAAAGCAAAAAGTATAAACATACACCAAACTTTCTTACATAAGTACGTTAAGAGCTTGACAATGGTCACAAACATTTCTCCCAAATATATGTGGTCTCCATCTCGAAATCATCCATTAAATATTCAACTTCTTAAATATCCCAAATCTTATAATTAAATATCCTCAAACCAAATATTTATGGGTCTCACCTATTAAATATCTCACTCTCAAATATCTTCAATTCCACAACCAAATATCTCACCAACTAAATATTTATGGGTCACACTATCATTTTATCTCCAATTCCTTATCCATTTTTAATTTAATATATTTCATTAATATTTTTATAAATATTGTTTTATGTAATATTTATTTATATTTTAATAATTATTAAATATAATTAATTTAATAATTATATTTTAT
>JBAMIB010268931.1:0-11790 GCA_037177415.1 Kaempferia rotunda | reverse complement strand
CTTGGTGGATTTATGAAAATCCTGATTGAAATTGGGGATGAGATCTTTCTTTTAATGTATTCGAATCCCATTAGACATACGAATAATGGAATTTGTTTATGAAATTGTGTGCGTCTCTTTAATAAAATTTACCTTTGTTACAATTGTCAACATTGTCAAAGAATTATGTAAAATGTTTAAACATATATCATTTTTTATCTTCAACACAAAGTAATACAAGGTTAAGTATAGAATTTTAAAAATAAAAAATATAATAATAAATGGATGAACTAAATAATATAATAAGAGTGCTAAATTAAAATTAGATTGAATTCAAACTAAATCTAACGGGTAAATGCGGAGATAATAATTATGTTGGTTTAAATCATGATCGATTTGGAGTTGATTTGGTAGAATTATAGCTGAACCAAATTTAAGGTTCACATTATTTCGATCGATTTAAAACTAATTAGGGTATTTTTGAAGAAACTTTTTGTTTTCTTTTTTTTCTCCCTACTCATGTTGTAACTCTTACGGTGTTATACGCAACCACTGTAACTTCGTCCATCCCTCTCTTTTATTTTTTTTCTTCCTTTTCTTCCCTATTTACTTTTTCTTCCTCTCTTCTCCAACGACAGTAAAAATATAGTTTTTTCCTCTCTTCTTCTCAAGCACAAGAGCTCCCTTTTCTTCTCCTTTATCTTCTCCAGCAAACAAAAAATACAACACCAGCTCAGCCTTCTCTCAACAAAAGAAGGAGCCCTCCCCTCGATCCTTACATCTTCTTCCACTTCTCATGTATTTTAAAATTTTGTTGGCACCACAATAATAGTTGTGTTTTGTCTTGTTCTGTTTGTGTCATCGAGCTCATATAGACTAGTCGAAGTTGTTAATGAAGACGATAAAACTCTCCTCTTTTACTTCTTTTCATTTTAGTTTTTCTCAAAAGCAATAGTTTTTCTATTATCTTTTTTATAACGAGCAACCATTTACAAGCAGCTCTTTTCCCCTTTGTTCAACCATATCAACAACAAGAGGAATATGTTGTTTATTTCTTCTTTCATATTTCATTAATTTAAAGAGAATTGTAAATTATAAATTTTATTTTATTAGGTTGCTAGTTAAGATAATTAGATTGGAATGAAGTTTTTATAAGTTGGAATGTTAAATATTATAAAAAGGCGAAATCACAAAAGATTATTTGACTCTGAATCATAAGTAAGATCTGGGGATCGACGGATCATAAGATCAGAGGATTGACGGATTATGATTTCAATTAGAATCAATGCTATATATTTTGTATGTTTTATTAATTTTTTTAATTTATTAAATTCACCTCTCTGACTGAAAAGTTAAGTATTTGATAACTATAAATAAATATGGATGAACTCAAAGGAACCTGATAAAGCAACGTATTTGAGTTTTTCAATCTAGAAAAATCAACATAGTTAAAATTAAAGGGGAAAAAAAAAGTGCAACCATGCCCCCTATGATATAATTTGAAAGTACCTTCTAATCGATTAAAATTATACCTAATGAATTAGAATTAATTCTCATTAACTAACTTCACTTTATCAAAGTAAGTCAACTAGTTTAACGCAAAACTCGGTTCTTTATTTAGGTGAAATATCATCTCGCCCAGATATTTACAAATGAAATATTCTGTCTTACTTTTGATGTGTATTTATGTCCCATTTATAATTTAACATTTCAGATCTTATCTTAACCGTTCAGATCAAATAGAGATATGATCTGATCCGTTAAAATCACAAATAAAATATAGGTACACATTAAAAGTGGGATTAAAAAAATTCAATCTAAAATATTTGATGCAGTTTCGCCCAGAGATGGAGCGATATGAATTTTTTAAATCTAAAAATTCTGAGAGGTTGTTTGAAAATGATGGATACATTTTAACGATCGAATGGACATTTTTCTTTTAATTTATTTTATCGCGAAATTCCAGGCATGAGACGTGACGAGATGGTGCAAGGCGAGCAGCCTGCCTCGTAACGACCTCCTCCGTAACTACCTACCCATCAATTGTCCTCATGTTCTTTTCCTTTCTTACGAAACACATTAAGTAAGGACAATTGGGGTGCTCGATCCGAGGATTTCCAATAACAAAAACGGTGGAAGTGGGGTATGCAGTTGTGTGTGTCGCCGAGGTGTGAAGAATTTCCAGAAAGTGCAGTTTGGGCAAATGATTTCAAATACGGAGTACGTGTGGACCCACCACGACACCAGACATGCTTGCCCTTTTTAAACGGTTCGAAGCGCCAGCCTCCTCCACTACGCCGGCGCTGGAAGCGTTCGTTCCCGTTCCCGTTCCCCTTCCCCTGCCTCACTAGTCACCACGAAAACCCTAGATAACTTTCTCTCTCTCTCTCTTTCTCTCCGATTTGGGAGTTGCTTTGTTGATGGGGGAGAGCGTGCGGGATTTTGAGCGGCGCGAGTATTTCCCGGCTTGGGCCAGGAGCGCTTCCGAATGCGAGTTGGAGCTCTCTGTGTCGGCGGATGACGGCCTCGATTCCGAGCAGGTGTTGTGGCGGAGGGAAATCTACGGTTGGAACGAGCTGGAGAAGCACCCCGGGCCTTCGATTTGGAGGCTCATCGTCGACCAGTTCAAGGACACCCTTGTGAGGATCCTGCTCGGCGCTGCGGTTGTGTCCTTCTTCATGCCTTGGTTCGACGGCAACCTTGGAGAGTCCGGGCTCGCGGCCTTTGTAGAGCCTTTGGTCATCTTCCTCATCCTCATCGTGAATGCTGCGGTCGGCGTGTGGCAAGAGAGCAATGCGGAGAAGGCCCTGGAGGCGTTAAAGGAAATCCAGTCCGATCACGCGACGGTCAAGAGGGACGGCGAATGGATCCCTAATTTTCCTGCTAGGGAACTCGTACCTGGAGACATCGTCCAGCTGCGGGTCGGCGATAAGGTGCCCGCGGATATGAGAGTGCTCCACCTAATAAGCTCCACCTTTAGGGTCGACCAGGGGTCATTGACTGGGGAGAGCGCTGCAGTCAATAAAACCAATAGATCGGTCATCTCCGAAGACACCGACGTCCAGGGCAAAGAATGCATGGTATTCGCCGGCACAACCGTTGTCAATGGCAGTTGCGTTTGCTTGGTTAACCAGACGGGAATGGACACCGAAATTGGCAAAATACACTCACAAATTCACGAAGCTTCGCAGTGCGATGACGAGACTCCCTTGAAGAAGAAATTGAACGAGTTCGGGGAGCTACTCACGACGATAATTGGCGTTATCTGCGCATTAGTTTGGCTTATTAACGTGAAGTACTTCTTTACCTGGGAGTATGATAATGAATGGCCTAGCAATTTCAGGTTCTCATTCGAGAAATGCACCTACTACTTCAAAATTGCTGTGGCCTTGGCGGTGGCTGCCATCCCGGAGGGACTACCGGCGGTAATTACAACTTGCCTGGCGCTAGGTACACGCAAGATGGCACAAAAGAATGCTCTCGTAAGAAGGTTGTCCAGCGTTGAAACATTGGGATGCACAACAGTTATATGTTCTGATAAGACTGGCACACTCACTACTAATCAGATGTCGGCAGTAAAGATTGTGGCAATGGGCCGCCAGACTGATAGCCTGAGGTCATTCATCGTTGAGGGGACAACATATGATCCCGATGATGGAGAAATACATGGTTGGTCAGCTGATAAAATGGACGAGAACCTTCAGATGATTGCCAAGATTGCTGCCGTTTGCAATGATGCGAATATCTCACAGTCAAAGCACCAATTTGTTGCCACTGGAATGCCTACTGAAGCTGCTTTGAAGGTAGAAATCGATTTTGCATTTTGTATGCCATTTAAACTTGATTCACTACGTTTGTAGTCCGATAAATTAGTGGGAATTCTAGATAGTTACAAATATGCTATCGACTTAGGGAAAGGTCCTGATATATATTTTATTTCCCACTAAATGTTTTGGTACCAGTAGAATCTAATCTGAAATTTTTTATTTGTGCAACTAAGAGTTTTTATATTTTTTTGTAACGGAATTTCCTAATTGTTTATGGAGGCAGAATAACACAATTCTGCTGTAAGTATTTGTCTTTTCCCATGGAAGTTAGATAGCTTTTTCATTGGTGCCACTCCTGTTTCAGTACGCTCACCTATGTTTCTGCAATTTCTTGACATTTTTATCTTATATTCTAACAGGCGGAGGTGATTCTTTATTTTTCTTTTTTTTTCCAGGTTCTGGTGGAGAAAATGGGAATTCCTAGTGGTTTCTCTACTCTATTGCAGGAATCCTCTACCTTACTACGTATCCCTTGTCTATTATTCTCTTGTCCTTTCTCCTTCTTTATGTATCTCTAGATGAAAATTTATATACTTAAATGTGAAATTTTGCTGGTTATCAATAGGATGCTGTCATTGGTGGAATGGGATTGCACGCAGGATTGCAACTCTTGAATTTGACAGAGTCCGAAAATCAATGGGTGTCATTGTCAATTCAGAGTTGGGAAACAATTCATTGCTAGTGAAGGTATCTTAAGCTAAAAGAGTTTTTTGTTAAGAGACTAACTTACTCTTTTCTTAATGGCGCATAGTAAGGATACTGTTGCACAACAAGAACAATGGTATCTTTGTTTTTATTAATCAACTGAATCTGTTCATGTTTCTACTTGGATTCCATTGGAGCATGGTAACATGATCTCTATCACCTATATGACTGATTGATTAATCATTTGAATATGGCTTACTCATCCTCAAGATCTCTTTAACTGTCAGCTGGCAAATAAGTAAACGTGCTGAAGATTTCCATTTGCAGTATTGCAACACTAGTCTTCTTTGCATATAGTTCTCTGATATATTAAGAAATCTAATTCCAAACTTCTATGTAAGAGTTTATATTGAATGTTTGTTTCCCAGATAGGCACTCTTTATGGTTTGGATCATACTGTTAAAATTTTAAATTGACCACATTGCCAAAGATCCCGATAAATTTGATTTTTCAGGTCTAACCATATATAATTTGTTACTGACATTAAGATAATTATAATCTTTCAAGACATCATTGAGTTTGTTTAGTTGAACCATTGTTTTTATGCATGATCACCAATTTGTAGATATCTTAATTCATGTATCCTCTTTGGTGCTGACTTTATGACAAAGAAAGTCGTCTAGATATATGTCTGAAGGAGTGTGATGCATACTGTATTTGGTTATGTTTATTGCTATCTTACCTTAAATTTCTACTATAATTTGTAGTAAATTAATACTTGCCTGATAAGATTTAGAGAGAGATTTTCTAAAATTTTGAAAGGGATATTGTCCATCATTCCCTCTTTAATTTTACCACTTTTCAGAGTTTCTTTATTCACTAAGAAATTCTGCTTGTGGAAAAATAGTGCACAATGAATATAATTCGTTTGGCTTAATGTCATGTCAAATTCTTAAATTCTTTATAGCATTGACGACTGGAGTATAGAATTCTTCCTGATGGTAACTAATTGAATTGAAATGTTACAGGGAGCTGTGGAAAATTTGTTAGAGAGAAGTTCATATATTCAGTTGCTTGACGGATCCGTAGTGCGCTTGGATGAGAGTTCAAGAAATCTTGTCCTAGAAGCACTTCATGAGATGTCAACAAATGCCTTGCGCTGTATAGGTTTTGCATATAAGACTGATCTATCTGAATTGGCTACATATGATGGTGAAGATCATCCTGCTCATAGATGTTTACTTGACCCATCTAACTACTCATCTATTGAGAGTGATCTCACCTTTGTTGGTTTTGTTGGACTGAGGGTAAGGGAAAACTTTTTGGCTTATTATATTTTGCTTCTTTGAACTATCTTTTTGGCTTATTATATGTTTCTTCTTTCAATTATGCTATTTCCTTATGACAAAGAATCCATTATTTTGTTTTCTCTTGTAAATGCAATCATCTAGGATCCTCCTCGTGAAGAGGTTCGTGAAGCAATTAAAGATTGTAGAGAAGCAGGCATCAGAGTCATTGTGATAACCGGTGATAACAAAGGAACAGCAGAAGCAATTTGCAGAGAAATAGGTGTCTTTGGCCCTGATGAAGACATCAACTCAAAAAGCTTTATCGGAAAAGATTTCATGCTTCTTCCTGAAAGACAAAACATATTAAGGCAAAAAGGTGGACTTCTTTTCTCAAGAGCAGAACCAAAGCACAAACAAGAAATTGTGAGGTTATTGAAAGAAGATGGTGAGGTTGTAGCAATGACAGGAGATGGGGTAAATGATGCCCCTGCACTGAAATTGGCTGACATTGGTATTGCCATGGGCATTTCTGGGACAGAGGTGTGTCACGCTATCCCTCTTTATTCCTTTTTTTTTTTTTTTTTGACAAATATGGTAAAGAGCTTTCGTTGTTTGAAAAAAAAATGGAGAAAGGAAAAATATTCCCCTATGAATGTTCTATCTTTGAGCTCTTCATCTACTTAGTTGGCCTCCATTGACTATCATCCGAAATGATTTAGATAAAACTAGGTAAGAGCTAACTATTTGGCTTATAGAGAACCTTCGACTAAGGCCGATAGATTCTTGATTGTAGTCAATGTTGAAGCTTGATCACAAGATTTGAATATACCGACAGAGGCGTAAGCCAAGTGAAGTTGGGATCTCCGAGTAAATTAAGTCGACTAGAGTTTGGCTTAGGCAACTGAAGTGTTGAGTCGTCTGAAACTCTTTATTCAGAATCTGAATGCTTTTGTTAAGCTTAAGTTGACTAGGGTTGGTCTAGTTGATTGAATATTGATTGTTGGCTTGCAATGACTATTTGTGCAATTCAATCAACTTAACTCTGTTTTTAGTCAAGTAATGTTATTCGAAAACTAACCATCGGAGGCCATTCTAAATAAGCGGTTGGGCGTGTTTTCTCTCAAAAAGTGTGCACGATTTTGTTGCTCATATTTTATCAACTAAGTTGCTGAGAAAATACTTCCCAAGAGCTTATGAAGGCTTCTATGGGCTTTTAGTAATCTTCTCTTCTATTTTCCTTAATATGTATTATCCATATTTGAGGTTTCTCTACTAGGCAATCAACCCAAAGGAATCTTATTGTTCCAGTCAACCCAGTTAAGTCGGTTGGCCTAATGATTTATTGTCTATTCTTTTCTTTTGGAATAACTATTCTATTTATTTTCTATTCCATTTGATAAACCAAACACACCATTAAACTCGCTACCAACTATAAAAATAGGCCCTTGTTTATAAGCAAATTGACAATGATGTTTCAAAATATTTGTTTTGATTATCATGAGCGAACACAGATATTTAAGTATCTCTGATTTTTCAGATTCTAGTTTGACTTTTATGATCTATCCGTTATTTTTTGTTATCAAATAAGGATCAAATTTCCCCCCACAAAATGTGCATAGAAATGCTTTGATGATATACTCTCTGTTTGTCCCATTATATTGAATACAAGACAATGTCGAATTGTTTTAGTTCAAAATGTGGAATGGTCAATCACTTCTTTATTTCTTTCAAACAATAACTAACAATTTGACTCTGCCTCCCCCTCATTTTCAGGTAGCAAAGGAAGCTTCTGATATGATTTTGGCTGATGACAACTTCAGCACAATCGTTGCTGCAGTTGGTGAAGGACGATCTATTTATAACAACATGAAAGCGTTTATAAGGTTTTTCCTCCAAGCCATAGAAATAGGCACTGTAGGAAAATGATAAACATAAATATACTTCATCTAACTATATTTTCTGGGTGACACAAGGGCTTCTTTATTATACGTGAAAAAAAGTACTTAATTTTTACCTCTGATTTCAGGTATATGATATCCTCCAATGTAGGTGAAGTTGCTTCCATTTTCCTAACAGCCGCTTTAGGCATTCCTGAAGGGTTGATACCTGTTCAACTTTTGTGGGTGAATTTGGTCACCGATGGTCCTCCGGCAACAGCTTTGGGTTTTAATCCACCTGATAGGGATATCATGAAGAAACCCCCTAGGAGGACTGATGATCCATTGATCAATGCTTGGATTCTTTTCCGTTATTTGGTATGCTACATGATTTTTGTTTTTTTTTCAATATCTCAATCAAATAACAAATTAGTAACATCTTAAATCTTCCGGATTAATAAGCTGAAAGAAATTTAAACAACCTGACTGAAAAATATTTCAACCAAATAAAAGATTTTATCCAAAAATTGTGGAGCTTTTGTCTAATAGTGTAAAGTCACAGAAAATTTTAAAATCTCTTCTTTCTGAATGCCCATTGAATCAACTGTATGAGCTCATCTCTTTATTCCACTCCAAATGCAGGTCATTGGGTTTTATGTTGGAATTGCTACTGCAGGAGTTTTCATAATATGGTACACACATGGATCCTTCATGGGAATTGACTTGAGTGCCGATGGTCATACCCTAGTAACCTATTCACAGCTTGCTGATTGGGGCCAATGCTCGACTTGGGAAGGTTTCCAAGTTTCACCTTTTACTGCTGGAAATCATATATTCTCATTTGATGAAAATTCGTGCAATTATTTTCAATCTGGAAAAGTAAAGGCCACCACTCTTTCCCTCTCTGTTCTGGTGGCAATAGAGATGTTCAATTCACTTAACGCTCTATCTGAAGATGAAAGTCTTATCACAATGCACCCTTGGGCCAACCCATGGCTTCTTCTGGCGATGTGCATCTCCTTCGGACTCCACTTCTTGATTTTATACGTTCCTTTCCTTGCTCGAGTGTTTGGAATCGTACCCCTCAGCTTCAACGAGTGGCTTTTAGTCTTGGTGGTTGCTTTTCCTGTGATCCTAATTGACGAGATCCTTAAGCTTGTCGGGAGGTGGAGGAGTTCATCTCAGCTTGGGAGATCATCAAAGAGGCTCAAGATCGATTGATCATGGAAATTTCTAGCCTACTAACATGTATAGTCTTCCATAATTTTATTATTCACAAAAAAAACACTAGATGCTTTAAGTCTGCAACATGAAACATGTCATGGATAGAAATGAAGTTTTCCATCAAAGTTCAACATAAGGGATTCTGAATTTTCTTGAGGCAGTGATGGAAACTCACAATGATATTATATGCGATGTTCTTTCTGTGTCTCCATACTTATATTTGTTTTATGTGCCTTGAAAATAGTTATCTGGGTTTAATATGAAATGCATTTTGATTCGTGAGTAGGCATTGGTTTTTGAAAACAAATTCGAGAGGTAACACACACAACTTGATTTAGTCAAAGCAAGTCTGTAATATCGCAACAATGGACCATGGGTCATTTGAATTAGTAGTCTCAAAAATGAATCCGATCCAATGATTCAATGCGAATTGATTTGAAAAAAATCATGTCTGGGTTGGAAAGTTTCGGATTCGGATCGGGTTCAGGTTGGAGGGTTTCAGGTTCAAAATTTTTAAATTGGATTCGGATCGGGTTTGAGTTAACTTGAATTTAGGAGTTAATTTATTTATTAGGGTTAAATTAAATTTTAAAAATTAAGATTTTTTTGTATATTAATATGTTAACATGATAGTGATGAAGTATTAAGATAAAAATGAAAAATTATTAAAAAAATAACCTATATATATATATATATATTGAATTGGATTATATGGATGGTTCGGGTCAGGTTTGGATTGATAGGGTTGAGGTTCAAGTTGAAGAATTTTAGATTAAATTTGAGTTCGGATCAAATTTAAGTTGAGGGTTAAAAAAAATTCTCAATCATTCGATCCATTCAAATTGACAACTGTAATTTGAATTAAAAGTGTTAATCCCAGAGGAACTAACGAAAAGGAAAGAAGACGCTGTATTTATTATTATTATTTTTTTAATCAAGATATCCCGGCATTCCCATTATTGACAAGAATCGATTTTTGCTTATTAAATATGATGTCTTCGTGATTGAATGTTATGTTCCCTTATTAGTCAAGATTCATATCATTTGTATCTTTAAATATTTTTTAATTTTATCACCCCTTAAATTTTAAAAATAGCTCCAAATAAATTTGATATTTGTTTATATTTAAAATAATATATTTTTTAAATAAAAGGATAGTTTTATGCGTAAAGCTTATGCAAATATGAGATTCCAGGAAATTTTCAGACAATATTAAATTTATTATACACAATCTTACTCAAATTGTTTTTGTTCCTATAAAAAAAAGTAAAATATAAATTAAAAGGAAAAATAACTTAGAGAGGAGGAGGTAATTAAAATTTTAATATCTTATTATTCATGTATGCATGCGTCCTATAAGGTTATCTCCGATGGAGATTTTTTCAGCTTTGACTATTTTAAAATTTGTGTCAAAAGTCTAGCCACCTGGCTAGGTTTTTTGTTTTTGAAATCCTCGGTTGGGTTCGAAATATAGAACCTCAATTTTTGACAGACAATGGACCCATTATTAAAAAAAAAATGATTTAGTCTTTTTTTTTTCCTCTTATTTGTTTCTGTCCTTTGCCCTCCTTTTTATGTCATTTTTTCCTATCGTTTTTTCCTTACCGTTTGCAACAGCTAGTTTTGGATGTTATATATATATATCTATCTTCTCTTGTAAGTTTTTCTCATTTATCCTACACCTAATCAAGCCAATCCATTCTTACTATTATCTTATTTTTCTAATTCATTTCATCTTTTATTCTTCCAAAATGGATCTAAATTATAAGAAATATTTTCAATTCTAAAAATGCATCTTCACAAAGTTCACGGTTCAATATTCTCAAATTTTCACTTCATGCACTATCCTCAAAAATTTTCAAATATTCCATACATTCCACAATTTCATCCAAATTTTTAAAGTTCTCAAAACTTGTCTGCTCCTCTGAGTAATGTCCCTCAACCTTCATTTTATATGTATTCTCCCGAATATTGACAACCTATGGTAAGCTAATTCGTAATGTCACCATTTTCTTATGAAATTTCTTTTCCACAACAATCATTCATGCTCTCAGGCAAATCAAGAAGGGCTAGCATGAAGATTTGGATCAAATGGTGTTGATGCTACTAAAGCATGATGAAAATAAAGTTCTAGCAGCTCAAAGTTCTTCCGGTAGAACTCACAAAAGGTATTTAAATCGAGATCGTGAAGCTGGATATGATCGTGCTCTTGAATGATTACTTCTCTGATCAGCCGGTATATCCTGATGAAATATTCCGATAGCGATTTTGGATGTGAAGAGAGTTGTTCCTTAGCATAGTCAATGTTTTGCGACATCATTCAGAATATTTTAAATGGAGGGTTGATGTAGCGGGAAGACGTGATTTGTTACCCCTTCAGAAAAGCACGGTAGTTATCTGTCAATTAGTGTATGGATCCATTGCCGGCATTTGTGATGAATACCTATGCATGGGTGAAACAACTACTCTAGATTGCTTAGTCAACTTATGTTAGTCTGTGATTGAAGTAGTTGGGCTACAATACTTAAGAAGGCCTAATGTTTCTGACATCCAATGTTTACTTGAAATACATGAGCATAGACATGATTTCCGTGGTATGTTAGGTGGCCTTGATTGTATGTATTGGGAATGGAGAAATTGCCTCGTCGATTGGAAATACCAGTTTACTCGAGGCGACCAAGGGGTCCCAATAATTTTGCTTAAAGTGGTTACTGATAAGCGCTCATGTGTCGTACCACGAATATATCAAATTACAAATAAGTACCGAATATCCTACACTAAGATGGAATAGGGATAATTTTGGTCGTCTCTCACGTGCAACTAGTGATAGGTCGTTTATTTTCAGATGATGTCGAACAAAGGTTATTTTTGGGGTTTTGTTCTCTAAACCTAATGCAGCAAATAAAGACCTAACTAACCAGCAAAGATGAACCCCTAGCGCAGTGTCAC
>JBAMIB010268824.1:0-11794 GCA_037177415.1 Kaempferia rotunda | reverse complement strand
ATCTGACTTCATGGAAGACGGATTCCGATCCGTCGCCGGGGGAGTTCTCTTACGGGATGGAGAGCAGGGGAGTTCCGCAGCTGTTCTTGCGGAGAGGAGACGGAGACGTCGTCTACCGCAGCGGGCCGTGGACCGGAAAAGGCTTCAGCGGCCGGCCAAAGATGGGGACTGAGCCTCTGTTCCGGTTCGCCTACGCCGACGACAGGGACGGGTTGTACTACTCGTTTCAGGTTTCCGACCCGGCGATTCTCGCGCGGGCGTATCTGGACGAGGCCGGAGTTTTCCGGCGGTTGACGCGGACGCAGGGGAGCGACCGGTGGAACCTGTTCTGGTTCGTGCCGGAGGACCAGTGCGACCTGTACGGAACCTGCGGTCGCAACGGCCTCTGCACCACCGCCTACTCGCCTCGGTGCCAGTGCCTGCAGGGCTTCGTCCCCGCGTCCGACGAGTCCTGGAGCCTGAGGAACAACACCGACGGCTGCGCGAGGAGGACCGGCTTGAATTGTTCGACCGACGGCTTCTTTCCCGTGCAGAACGTGAAGCTCCCCGACACCGTGAACGCCACCGCCGCAAACAAGACCGCCGACGAGTGCATGAGCTGGTGCCTGAGCAACTGCTCCTGCACCGCGTACGCTCTTATCAGAGACACCGAGTGCATAGCTTGGTCCGGCGATCTTCACGACGTCAGAGCCTTCTCCGACGGAGGAGACGAAGTCTACATTCGCCTCGCAGCTTCCGAACTGGGTAGCGTTAATCTTCCTCATCAGAATCCAGCTCTTGCTGCAACAGAATCCTAATCCGACCAATTCCTTTCTTGTAGAATCTCTAAGGGGCGGCGGCGCTGGGAAGAAGAAAGCCACCAAGGCTGTGTTCATCTCCGTAGCGATCTTCGTACCATCGTCGGCTTGCTTGCTTCTAGCTCTGTGGCTGAGGTGCAGAAGGAGAACACAAGGTAAGATCTTCTTCGACATTGTTTATCAGGCATAATAAAGAAGAAGAAGAAGAAGCTTCAATTTACAGGAAACGAAGAACAAAAACTAGAGCTAAAACTGTATGAAATGTCGGCAATAAGAGCAGCAACAAGTGATTTCTCCATGGAAAACCTTCTCGGTGAAGGTGGATTTGGCCCTGTATACAAGGTGATTGATCGTGTCTGATGATAGGATTCTAAAAATCAATCTGAATTGCTAAAATTTTGCGCAGGGTCGAATGGAAGATGGACTGGAGGTCGCCGTCAAGAGATTGTCAAAAGGCTCGGCGCAAGGCCTGGAGGAGTTCAGAAATGAGGCTCTTCTGATAGTGCAACTTCAGCACAAGAATCTTGTTCGTTTGCTTGGATGCTGCATTGAGGAAGGAGAAAGAATGTTGGTCTATGAATACATGCCAAACAAGAGTTTGGATACTTTTATTTTCGGTATGGCAGTTTAACACTCTATCGATCGATCGATCGATCGATCCATGTGAGCTTTGGAATCGTTGGGTAATTAAACCGTTTCCGATGTCTCAGATCAAGCCAGGAGCCAACTGTTGGATTGGGAAAAGCGGTTTGCAATTATTGTGGGAGTTGCTCGAGGACTTCTTTACCTTCATCACGATTCAAGATTGAAGATAATACATAGAGATTTGAAGACGAGCAATATCCTTCTCGACTATGACATGAACCCGAAGATATCAGATTTTGGAATAGCAAAGCATTTCAAAGTAGATCAAACTGAAGAAAGCACCGAAATAATAGCTGGGACATAGTAAGTGTGTTTCTTCGATCAAATTTATGGATATTTGTTTACCTTACCGAGTTAGTTAGTTAAGATGAATAACATTGAACTGCGAATAATAAATATTTTGCAGTGGATATATGCCGCCTGAGTATGCAACGCAAGGTTTATTTTCAGAGAAGTCCGATGTGTTTGGCTTCGGTGTCATACTTTTGGAAATTCTAAGCGGAAAGAAGAGTAGAACATTTGACAAATCGCAACCTCATAAAAACCTCCTTGTACTTCACGTACGTAAGAACTCAACCTGAGTAAAATTATTTCACTAAATGTACGTACTTACATACTTTTGTACGTAGGCATGGAGCCTTTGGAAGGAAGGAAGATGCCTAGAACTCGTCGACAAAGCAATGGGAGACTCGTGCCCAAAATCGAAAGTTAAGAGATTCATCCAAGTAGGTCTTTTGTGTGTGCAAGAACAAAGCGATGACAGGCCAACAATGGAGAATGTGGTTGTAATGTTAAGAAGCGAAGATGTTACATTACCAGATCCTAGTGATGTTGCAAGGACACTACCGAATCCTAGTGATGTCGTTGTCCAGGAGATGAGGCCAACGAGTACAAACGAACGAGATTGGAGTTCTATTCATGAGCTAACAATAACACAGTTAGAAGGTCGATGAGTTGCCCTTCATACAAATATTGTCCAAGTAATAAATAGACTTAGATTTTCCCCTAAAGTTTAAATGTACAACCACATCTCAATTCTCAATGTCTACCCTGTAGTTTGCAGATTAACAATAATAAGAATCATGAATCTTTTATCTCGAATATATCCTCAGCGCGCACAAGTTCGTGTTCATAGGCACTGTAACGGTCAGGTGCTGCCCGGCGACTGTGATTGGGAAGCCAATTTCCTCTCGTCGGAGTTCAACAAGGCCACCAGTTCGATGCTGCAGCAACTCTAAGCAGAGTTGACTGGCTTCTCCTTCAACACCTACTCTGCACTCATGGAGTTCATCAACAAATCTAATCGATCCCATCAACGATCATGAGCTCGATGTGAGCTTACCTGTTAATGTAAGACAACTTATTGAACTGTAATGACATGAGTACGATTGGATATGATCTCGGTCGGGATCAGAACCCAGACCTAGCACAACTCAAACAAGCCTGAACAACCATCAGAGTGGCAAACAGAATACAAAGGTATTGTTGGGACCTTGTTGCGGCCAACCTAAATGTTTCTTGTAACTCCTATTTTTATTCAAAGGCTTAATGGAACAGAGTTGAGAAACACAAAATCAACCGAATTATTTAACAGATTCGGATTGCTGGGAAATTCCATGCTCCTCCACATGAGGCGTATCTTCACTTGCTCCATCACCGAGTTCTTGTACGTTTGTTGTCTGATCTCCAACGATACCGCTGTTAATCTGCCTCTGCTTTGCCCTTGCTTTTCTGGCCTCCATTCGAGCTTCCTTCCTAGCGGCATCTTCTTCTGCAAATCCCTTCTCAATTTTGGCTTCCTCTTCAGGTGGGAAGAAGCCCACTTCCATTTGCCCGAGCTCTGCATACATTTTCTCAATTTTGGCTTTCCATGCTAAGCCCAATTCTGTGTCCATCTTATGGTAGGGAGTGTTCAGAAGATACTCATCTATTCCTCCAGCTTTATCAATGCACCGAAGAGCATGAGTGGTGACTTTAACTCGAATGTGTCGATCATGGATATAACTGAAAAGGCGTTTTGCTTGCACATTTGGCTTCCATGTCCTTCTAGATCTGCAATAAAACAGTTTCCATATCACATACAAGATCCAAAAAACAAGTTTACTACAAAAATATTGTGGTGCATCAATAAATTTGTGCTTGTGGCTTGTGCTATTAATTGACGAGAAGCTAATTGGCAAAGAAAATTGCAATATGATGCCAGGTATCATTAGAATATTGATTGATAGTTTTCATAACATAAGCATAAATACTGTGACCTCTTATTGAAAGTCATTTATAGGACTGCTGTTGCAATTGCATTGCTAACCTTGAATGCTACTGAATCATCAATCCTTATAGAAAATAAGAAGACAACATAATTTAACCTACTCAATTATTTGAAACAAACAAATCATGAACAACAAAAACACGATCAAGTTTAGGAAGTTACTTGTTGCCTCCGTCCTCGCTGACCTTGTTGCCAAACTGGATGTGACGGCCAGCAAAGATCCCACGCTTGGCACGTCCCATTACGACCTTGCTGTTGGGGATGAACTTCTTCATAGATTCCAGCACTTCAGGAGCCATTTTGTCTCCAACCTTGCGTGCAATCTTGTTATATATCTCTCTTGATCTGAAGGCCATGATTGCCTTGGAAGAGAAAGACAAGACAATAGTGATGAGGGAAGGATTTAGTAATGTTGGATCAAATGTCGTAGGATGGGACATTCGGTAGCTGCTGACAATCTGTACGCTTGTGGACTAATGGCGTGAGAGGATTATGATCATAATGCACTAGGGCTTCAGATAGATACCACAATTTCCTAGAAAGTTTTGATATTGGAAGAACAGCTTGTAAAGACTGTCTTATCAAGGTTCGAGTGGACTGACCCACCTGGTTGAACAACTGCTACATAATAGTGTATACAATCTAATTCAGGAAAAAAGCGAATTTGCTATAGATCATGAAGACAAGCTAAAAATGTTGCTGTCAAGTGGACGAAATTCTGAAAGTTCAGAGGGGAATCAGGAATATGGCAAGAATCAGAATGAATTTATCACAACACGGAAAGTGAAAATGCTAAAACCTCACCATGAAGACAAGCTTGAAAAAGTGGTTCCCTCGAAATTTGAGTTTGTTCGCATTGGGTGACAAACCCATAGATCAAATCTGACACCATGTCACACTCTAACCCTAATTCCATTACGTTACCTAAACAGCAATGCAAAATGGTTTGCCCGACGAACATTGCAGCATTAAGGTGCATCCACAACCCTAGATAAAATTGAGGGTTGGAGGAAAGTGGACGTTTAGAAAGATGATTTACCTGAGGACAGTTTAAATAGCAAACTCCGTAGGAAGAGCAGATGGGAAGGAGCGGCTTCGGCGTTGGGAAATCGGAGGCAGCGTTGAGTCCAGGAGCTGCCGCGGCGAGTACGGGAGAAAGGGAACAAAGCAGCTAGCGCAGCAGCGTCGAGGTCCGGCGGCGCCGCGGTGGTGGGTGCGGATGAGAATGAGAAGGATCGGGGAGGGAGGGAGGGAGGGAGGCAGGGGATTAGGGATTTTACTAAATCACTAATTTGGACCGGCCTGGTAATGTCAATTGAACCAGGCTTTTACTAAATCACTAATTTGGACCGGCCTGGTCAATTGAACCAGGCTTTTACTAAATCACTAATTTGGACCGGCCTGGTAATGTCATGTCAATTGAACCAGGCTTTTATGTGTCATCACTAATTTGGACCGGCCTGGTAATGTCAATTGAACCGGGCTTTTTGGGCCAAAGCATACCATACATATTTCGGAACTGAATTTTTCTCATGCTTTTATTCGAAGCAGTACGAGCCCTAATCCCTTTCCCATTGCTCGCCCGAATTCCGCCCTTTTTTTTTGTTCTTTCCTCCGTGATCTCGAATTCTCGCAGATCACAATTCTGTCGTGAAGATTTTGATGGCGACGGAATCGTCTTCGACTTCGAGCTCCAACCCTGCGTCGTCGTCCCAATTCTCCTATCCGGGAACCACCTATTTCCCGCTCCCGTTCCATCTCCAGAACGCCGGCCCCGCGGCACAGCAGCCTTACGTGCCGTCGCCCCAGGTTCCCACTGTGGCACCTGCGTTCCCTGTTACGACTCCGGTTGTTACCGGGATGTATTCGCTTCCTCAATATCAGCAGGTTCGACTATCTTAGGTTTATATTTGTTTCCTTTTCGTGGAGCAATATGAGTTTGGGAGTTTCCTTCTGAAATACGCTTGAGGAGGCGATCAACCTCCAATATGCTATGATATGATGTAGAAGCTAAGGCAGATGCTGGGAACTCCATTACGGCTTATAGCTTAGGATTCTTAAGTGGCTGCCTTTATTAGACTAGTATTAGGTAACAAAGAAGGATGCCCATCGATGTATCCTTCTTGTGCTCATCGGTGCAACCGATTCATGTCTGTTTCCTTGCTCGTTGGGAACAAAACAGTGATAATGAGAGCGCGAGCCTTTCAGCCTTAATATATGTTTATGTACCTCAGTTGAATAGCTGGACTTGCAATTTCTCCAAGTTTTTTTCTCTATTTACAAGATAATAAGACGTGGTAGGACCAGTAATCTACTGAATCACAAGAGCTTCCTTGTTTGTTTTTTCATCAAACTGGTATTAAGCTTTTATAAAATTATTTTCACTTAAGTGTAACTGACTCATTTAATATTACAATGTGAGATCCATCCCAGCTTTAAGGATATCAAATCCCAATGTTTGCTCAGTGTTCCAAAGTGTCAAGGACATTTGTTTCAATCTAGGGGCTTAATAAAAAAAAAGTTAAACCCTTTCAGATTTGGAACCAAATGTCTCAATTATTAATGCAAGTTGATCTTCCATTCACTTATCACCTCATTTCAACAGCCAACAGGGATATGCAAGGTTCTGATAGGTAGAAAGAGAACAAACCCCTAGCAGATAGATGAGTTTGTTTTAAAGCCATTCAATTTTGTTGAAGTCATAAAAGTAGGAAAAAAAGCAAAAGGGTTCTTTTGGTAAAACACAAACAAGGGTACTGATTTGAAGCTCTAAAAATAGACAGGGCCCTGGTGATAAATTTCATGAACTCCTTATGTGTTATTTCATGGATACCCACTGATGATGAGCCATGATGGTTCATATAAACTTCCATTTAGCTCAAGCCTCTATTTAAGGTTGGCTACATGAATTTTATTCCTTCATTGAGCATTAAATTAAGATTCACGCTCACAGATTTAGACAATTTTAATGTTGGTAGTCCAGGTCTAATCCAACACTTTTTTTTTTCGCTCACACTTGTTATGATCTCAAAGCATAATCTAAGCTTGCTTATCATGATCATAGGGGCAATTGATGGTCATGTACAAGTGAAAAATTTTTGGTGTTCTACTTTGATGGTTTAGATTTGTTGCTTCTGGTAATTATGGTGAATGTAGTGTGATTATCACAGATCTTAGTCTCTCACTGTACTTCAATTTTTATAAAACTAACCTCTTCATTAATACAGGCACAACAACTTTTCCAGCGAGATGCACAGACCATTACACCAGAGGCACTAGAGAGTGTGAAAGCAGCATTAGCGAGTAGTGAGGTTGAGCATAAATCAGAGGCAAAAAAGAAAGCAATACCACGAAAAGCAGCTGGTCAGAGATGGGAGGATCCAACTTTAACAGATTGGCCTGAAAGTATGTTTGTGATCCAGACCTTTTAAATCCTGATACTTGCTTTTTTTTACATGTGCCCTAAGTTTGCATTGACTTGATCTAATTTTCATAGGTTATTTGGTGAACAACTTAACATCATGTGTATTCTCCTTGCACCATTTTAACTACTTGATGCTCTAATTATCTCGCAACAAAATTTTTAGTGTCATTATTTTAGTGTGTCCATGCATGTGTGTGTGCATGCTTGCGTGCGTGGGACTGTGGGAGGGGAATGTGCGTGAGTGTGGATATGTTGTGTATGTGCACACATGTGTGTTTATCCATGTTAAATTAGCAATTATATGTGTGTGTGAGAGAGATAATCATCTGAGGGAAAAAATATCACAAAAACTGTTTTAAACTGCAAAGGGGCTATAACAAGTAATAACTAGTTGTTAAATTATACTTTTTAATTATTGGAGGTAAAGTATTTGAACCATCTAATTTTCAAAATGCATTAATGTTTTTTTTTTTTGACAAACAGATTTTAATTAGAAGACAATGAGGTTGAGGGACATGAATTTTTTTCTGTGCTGTACTTCAAGGTTAATTACAAAAATTTATTCAAATTTCAGAGTACATTTTTTGGGTTATAGCATCTCTTACAAATTCACAGAAGTGCATTATCTTGATCGCTCTATCATATTTATTTGATGGTAAGCTTACTGGAATATGATTTACTGAATACGTTTGATAGTGGGTGAACTCAAGTTAATTGGTGTGCAGTTGTAGTTTGCGTACCTAGATGAAACATTTACAAGTTAACGTATGCAAATCAGTAAAAGCTAAAACATGTTATACGCCCCATAGACTTTCAGAAAAAAAAAAACTGATGGAGTCACCATAGATCCACTTTCGCTATTAATGCTATTCTTTCAAATATTGCTATCACATATCTGCATATTCATTAGATATACTGTGGCCTCTGTCATCCATTTTATGGAAGAACTGAACTTCTCTAATGTTTATTGCATGCAGATGATTTTCGTTTATTTTGTGGAGACCTTGGTAATGAAGTCAATGATGATGTTCTTTCAAAAGCATTTTCACGATTTCCCACCTTCAACATGGCTAGAGTAAGTTTTTACTCGGTGAAGTATATTATGTGCTTGTTTAGTGCATTAATAGCATAAAATACTTAGCTAAATAATATGTATGATTTTATAAAAGACAAAATGACACTGTAAAGTTGGAGTAGTTATACGAACTTTATAATAATTGGTGTTTTTTTTCTTACACTAGCTCTATCTCTCTTTTTTACATATTTTTTTTCCTTTTTGAAACTGTTCTGTTTTCTGTTTTGTAGATGTTCAATATTTTTTAAAATTGGTAGATTTTAGTACTCATTTCAATTTTACTTCAAAATGTAGTCAACACTTAATCAAAAAATAGATTCAATTAATGAACCACAGTAGCCTGATTCAAATTAATGTGGATTCATATTGTATGGCTGAGATTGATTGGAAGTTTTCTTCAGGTAATAAGGGACAAGAGGACTGGTAAAACCAAGGGCTATGGATTTGTGAGCTTTTCCAACCCATCAGACCTTGCTGCAGCACTCAAGGAAATGAATGGTATGTATTCCCTCTACTACTACAATTGGCATTTTGTGCTAAATCAAGTTTGGTTCATCTGTAGTGTCTTCTCATCCTCTCACAGGTAAATATGTGGGGAACCGCCCTATCAAACTGCGTAAGAGTACATGGAAGGAGAGGACAGATGTTGGAGCTCTTGGAAGGCAAAAGGTATTGCATGTTAATTATCTTTCAGCATTTCATCATTTTAACCAACTTTCATTTGTCATATCTAGAACCACATTCAAAAGAAACCAAAGCTGCCAAAGAAAGGTGTTCTTCACAAATGAGCTTCAGAAACTTAACCATTGAATGTAGACCTATCATCTGGTATGTGAGATTGGTTAATTTTCGTCTCCTCTTCAGCATGTTGCACGAACTTTGTCGGTGTGTTCCTGAAAGGAATCAATTGATTATGCATCATGTGGTCAAATATGTAATCGCTGTATATGGTGGATGTTCTGCTGGCCATCATGTTATGCTCATGCAGTCAATCACAAGACTAAAGACATAACATTTCATCTGTACACATCTTGCATTTGGATAAACATTATTCTATATTATTCTCTTTGGTGCTGTCATGGCTAAGTTTTGATCCTATTCAATACGACTATATTGGTTTAATCAACCATTGGCTGTGCAGTGGATAGGCATTGACAATGTACCATCATTTGGAGTAGGTACTCAGCATGATTAAACTTAATAAGCTATGATATGTACGAAGCTCGTATTGTTTAAACTTTAAAGCCAGAACTGAATGATGTATGTTTGATTTCTGAGTTTCAAGGCATAGTGTTATGGTGGCAAAACATTTGATTATGAAATTGAATTTAGAAATGGCAATTTATATGAAATTGTTACTCTTAGTTATCCTTGATTGTTCATTTTTAACAACATTGCAAAGACATTCTCTAAGGAATATATATTTCAAGAAGGTTGTATAGGATTTAACATGCTTAGCGAGTCAAAATGAGCGTGTTAATAGGTTTAAGTAGATTGGCACGGAGTGGAGTGAGCCAAATGAGGTGAGTTGGGCGTTGAGTGAGCTGAGTTGATAAAACTCGTCTAGGCAGGTTGTGAGTCCAACTATCAATTTGGTTTGTTGCACCATGTGGGTTTTAGGGCTTAGGGTTTAGCGAGTGGGATTTAACCTTTCTTGGTCATCCAAAGTTTTGGGGAAATTGTTCTTGTTAATAATGCTTGATTCATTTCCACTTGGAATGGTTGTTGGCTAAAGATGAAATGAGCTAGCTATTAAATTTATTCAACCAAACAAAAAGTATATATATTCCTTTTCCATGCTTGTTCTATTTAATTCCCTTGCAATTTTATTACACGGATCAAACTTGCATTGATAAAATAAGAAAAGGAGAAAAGGAGGATGATAATTAAGTTCAATAAACATTTCGTAATGTAGCAGTCAATAAGTGAACCATTTCATGATTTTCTTGCTACTTAATTAAGTAATGAGATTAGTGTTGCCATTTTAGACTAGTTAGAAAAAGATAAGAAAAAAAGCGAAGACTATTTGCAGTTTTTTTTTATTAATGCATAAATTTTAAGGTTAAATTTCTAAGATTTTTTTTTTTTTTTTTTTTTGCAGAGTTAAAAATTTATATATATATATATATATCTATATATAGTAAGTATGGTTGAAATAAATGAGTGCATTTGGTGTTTTTTATAATGATCTTAAGTGACTTTTTAAATTTAAATGAAAGTGCTATAAAATAGTAATTAAATTTATCATGTTACATAGAGTTGAGTGTTCGGTTAAAAAAATGAGCACATGAGTAAAAAAGAAAAAAAAAATGAGCACATGAGTGAAAACATGAGAATGTAAAATTAGATAAGTAGATATTTGAGGATTGATAGATAAAAAAAATTGAGAACATTAGAAGGAAAAAAATTTAAGATGGTATTTATTGAAAGAAAATTTTAAAAGACATATTTAATATGATATGACTTGATTAAGACAAATATTAATTGAACAAGATAGAGTTCAAAGAAAGCTTATTAGCCATGATAAAATTTAAATAAAATTTATTTAAATATCAATATACAGCAGCGATCGAATTACATAGGAGCATTCAGATAGTCAAGTTTCCTTAGTAGTATAAATGAAATGTTTATTTGTTTGTTGTTGTAGATTAATTTGTATAATATTCTTGCTTCATGTGATAATCGGTGAGCGCTCTTGCTGACCCCATGAATAGATAGTTTTATGAGCTGTGGACATCCTTGAAAACTGACAAAGTGAAGCCGCTGACAAAGTGAACCCGCCTGTGTGGCGTGAAATTAATATCTCTATCCCACTTTTTCTTTGTCTCTATCCTACTTTTTCTTTGTCCCTATGTGCCACTGTCGATCGGACGGTACAATCAGATCTAAATCATATGGCATATATCACGAGGATATAAATACACATCTAGATCTGATCTGTGTAGTCCGATCGGCAGTGAGATAGGGACAAAAAATGAGACAAAGGATTTGATTTAGTGTGGCGTGGTGAACTGGTACTGTTCATAATTTACACTGCAACTCTCAATATCTGAGCTGTTTCTCAGTTTTAAATACCAATGCATACTCTCCCCGTTTTTTGTTCTCTCCAGTCGTCGTTGGATTTGGATCCAGCAAAGCAAAGCTTTTTGTTTGAGATCGGTCTAATACCTGATCACACTGATACCTGCTCCCTCACTCGCACCTGCCTAAACCCAATCAATAAAATTCACATGTAGCTTGGAATATAGTAGTTCGCCATAGGTCTCCAGTCTTTCATTTAAATTTACAAGCTTGTCGTCAACTCTGACTGTATAGCATATGCAGATCTTTGACAGGGTAGATGATGCCGTGTCCATTCAAGAGGAAGAGAATCAAGTGGAAGGTATTGTTGTACGTCAAGCATGCTTATCTTCTTCATTCTATATTGTCATTGTTCGCCTTCGAATTGATTGTTTGTCGATCCTATCTCTCATCTCGTTGTCGAGCAATGTCAATCGTAGACTCATTGGCACATAGATTTAATTAATTGCCTTACGACCATCTTATAACATACAAAGATATATTAGCCACATGTGAATTGGCCT
>JBAMIB010268715.1:0-11794 GCA_037177415.1 Kaempferia rotunda | reverse complement strand
CAGTTCACTTGCAGGCAAAAGCACACGACTGCGAATCGTGTTAGAGACTCATGGCCCTTTCAGCCGTTGAAGGTTAGTTAATGAATAGGCGATCAAGGAGATTGAACTAGCTAAAATATTGACTGAATCAGAGCATTAAATTGCACTGCGGCTGTCCACAAGATTTGCATTCCAGAAACACCACTTGGCTTCTTAAATAAACATCCTCGTCGAGATGATTATCATGCGCAGTACCCTGGTTCATATATATTTATATATGTATATAAATGAATGCCCTATCAATCAATTCTATGTCATCTCAAGCTCAAAGGGGTAGGAATTCATGGGCCAACAGCCAATTGACATGTGCAACTGCCAGTAGATGCTCATACAATAACAATCCTAGCCAAAATATAGAACTGAACGTCAAAAAAGGAAATGAATTCCAGAAAGTTTGAAAATGATTTTAAACTTCTCTCCATCCCCTATATATTGCATTGTCAGGTTATCTGCATTCCTCCAAGCATTGCAAAAGTAGTAGCAGCAGCCAATGGATGTGCTTAAGAAGTGGAAGAAGCTTGCTGTTGTGCCCCAGAAAGGCCTGAAGAACAATGGGGTGCCCAAGGGGTCCCTTGCTGTGTGTGTAGGGCATGAGCTGAAGAGGTATGTGATCCCTACGTGCTACTTGCACCATGAGGCCTTTGGGGTCCTGCTCAGAAGAGCAGAGGAGGAGTACGGATTCGAGCAGGCAGGCGTGCTAAGGATACCCTGCAGCATCACGGAGTTCGAGAGAGTTCTCGTGAGGGTGGAGAGAAAGGAAGGGCTCTGCTATGGGAGTCTGGAGTTTCAGACACAGTTGGCTAAGTGTAATCTCCACGACAAATTGATGCGCAGATAATTGTCCTGAATCCTCTTCCTTTTTTTGTTTTTTTTGTTGCTAGGAGAGAACTGCAAGTGCTAGTTTAGCAGATGAAACTAAGGACAGGTTCCTACAAGGATTCTGTATTTATGAAATGTTATTTTTTGTTCCTTCTTCAGGTAGGCAAACAACAGTTTGGAAAAAAAAAACACTCTCCTAAATCTTATAAATAAAACTTTTAACTAAATGAAGAGAAAGATAAGTTTAGGAGCATGTACCTTGTGAAAAATGTGAGTAGTCTCGAGGGAACTGCATAAACCTGAAACTGAACGAGGGTGGAGGATAAGGTAACCTGAATTTGAATTGTTGAACAATAAGTTTTGTAATTTAGAGGTTAAAATTCACTAAAACTCTCCATTTCGACCCGAGATGATGGATTTTTACAGGAATTTATTGCATTGTTTTTTGGTATACAGATTACATCTGGAAAAACCTTCTCTCTCCTTTTCCCCCCCCTTCTATAGTTTCAGCAAAATGAATATGTGAAAATCCTGTAGGCTATACGGAATACACAAGGTAAATGTGGGAACTACTACTAAAGAAAAGATCCTTGTCTTTCCACTTTGTAGAAAATTGACTTTCACATCTACCCTCTAGCAGCCTGCAGCCTTTAGGAAGTTGTCATATGGGCTTGACGCTGGGAGCTTGAGGCACCGGAGCGGGTAATGGAAGTTGATGGATGCTAACGCATTGTGTTCAGTGTTGATGTGTTGTCTCTGAATATCTACAAGGTTTTCATCGAGGAAAAGATTGCCACTCTGCACCCACATGATCAAGCCTTTAGCTAAACAAGCAAATAAATAAAGGCCTAGAGACATAGTTGCTTCTCAATGAACTCCTACAGACAGTTTTAAGTAGTCAAGAAATGGATGTCATTGATGCTTACAAAATAAGCACGGGAGAAGTTGCAAAGGAAATAGACAGATATTGATAGAGAGGGAGATCAAAGGCCAAACTTTAAAAATCTCTCAGATCAAACAATACCTAGATGAGGAGTAAAAGCTAAAATATCAGAAGTTGCAGAAGCAACATCTTGGAAAATGTGGAGAACATATGCAGCATTGATACTGTTTAAAAAAAATCCTGTAGAAGCTGAAGAAGAGAATAACATGGTAACTGATCATCTTCATCATGTTTTTTTTTTTGCTTGCACAAATTAATGGTTTATGAATCCCATTAGTACCTTTCCAGCTTGATCAATATTGGAGGATTGATATGTTTGCACCCCATATTGGTTCTTCGGGGAGCCAACATCTAAGAAATCTTGTTTCTGTTGTGTGTTGGCAAAGACGGACATTTTCTGCTGTTTTCCAGTCATAAGAGCCTGGCAATGATTAGCCATCTCTTTGAATGGTACACCAGAGGTTGCTGAGACTGAAAATCTTCCAGTTTGCCATGGTGTATCCGGGACCTGCACAAACAGCTGTGAGTACATAATAGAGAGTCACTAGTGCACAGCTACCTCTTAAGTGAGTAATTAGGAGATAAAGGTTATCATCATACTATTTGAAAATGGTTTTTGTCTCAAATAAGGAATTTATTAGTTCTCTCTAACAATTTTGGCATGGGAGGATCTATATAAACTGATCCAACTTATGAGTAAAGATTTAGTTGTTGTTGTTGTTATTGTTATTGTTTGTCTATATAACCGATCTAACTTAGTGAGATAAATGTTTAGTTGTTGTTGGGCATGATGGTTTAGGTCTGTCGACTAGAAATATCACTAATCTTAAATATTCTTGCATAATAAGAAAGAGTACTGGAGAACGCATTAATGGAAATCATACTGTCTCTAGAAGCTGATCAACACTGAGAAGATTAGATCTGTCATTGGGAAACATAGAATGATCTTGCCCGGTTTCAAACGATTCATAAGAGTCCTCATCAACCAAAAGAGTTGCAGGAGTGACCTGCAAAACAAAAATAATGTTTCGATGATGGAGGTTTCAAATCTTGAGGAACCCAAAGACTCCATGAGCTTACATCTTGTGCATTCTCAGTTTCAGGCACAAATGGCAAAAGCTGTCCCGATGATTTCATGAACTGTGGCCCAAGCGGACAAACATCATCAGGCATGAAATCGAGTAGCAATTGGTTTCTTATGTCGGATTGCTCTGACTGCAGAAACATTTAAAAATCAATGGGGAACTGATAGTGAACAAGTAGTCATGCCTTTAAAAACTTGAGATGAATACAGACATCCAATACGGTTGAGAATTACCTCTGATAAATCAGTTAAGCTGTTCATGATCACAGAAACCATGGATTCTTTAGTGAGGACTTCTATTACTTCCATGGTCTGGAGAGATATCAACGCTTTGTTATCATCTTCTTGTGACCCGTAAGCTCCCGATAAATTGTCAAATGTAGTTTTCACAACTTGAAGTTTGGAGTTTTCAACCAATTGGAGAAATGGATCAGCCTGGACAAGGATAGTTATTTATTGGAATTAATAGTTTTATAGTAGTACACAAAGCTAGTTTTGTAGCAATACATCACCACTTAATATTTCGTCAAATTGAAGTTCATAGGACAAAGGATAATGTGTATGTGTGTGTGTGTTGTGTGTGTATTTTGAGAACTAACAGATTTATAGCAGTATATAACACGGGAAGTTCATTAGTTGCAAAATTTTAGCAAATTCCAAATTGTACCAAAAAGGTTGTCTTTCCAAGTACTAGTCAGGAATACAGGATACAGTTCTTTTTTACTTGGATACTAAAAAAGGATATGCAGCAAGTAGAACAATGAGGAAATTAGCAGCATGATATTAATGCAAACCTTACATTTTAAGTGACTACCAAAAAAATTTCTTTTTGGAGTGCCCATCAATTTTTTTTCTCTCACTAATAATACCATTAAGCTTTAACAGATCAGTGAGAAATATGTATAATTTTAGAATGTATAACAAAAGGGGGGAAAGAAGCTCGAAAAAGAGAAGTGCAAGTGTGCATACTGTTTTCTCATTGATGGCTGACTGCACAATTGGAATAAGGGGGGCTATGTTAAATGCTTTTGATGCAAATATGAACATAGCTGTGGATAGAGTCAGAAGGGAGCGCCGACGTGAAGGCGGTAGTGATCCTACATAAAATAGCACCCAAGATGAGCACAATGATTCCTTATACAACACTACAAATATCATATGGCAATTGTGAAGAGAATAAGATTTTGACATGCAAACAACAATTAGACATAAGAAGCATGGTTTTTTTTCATCATCTTCATTAACCCCGCTAGGTGGAAGAAAATCCTACTATTGACTTCTTTCACTTAATCCAATAACTGAATTTAGAATCATTTAATTTATCACTAATTATAAATTTGAGTGGATGTTAATTGTTCACAAAATATTCAAATACTTCTCAATTGTCTTCCACATGATTTACTATCGTGGAAGAATAATAATACTTGTGCCTTTGCATGGATCTAACAAGGAATCAGATTCTAGGCTCTCTTCTTCTTGATCATTTAACATGCAGTTAATCTGAAGAAGTGAAATAACCACTAACATTTTGTTGCTTTGTGTAAGTGCTATAAGGCTATCAACTTAAAACACATTACTGATATCTACTTCTTTATACCTTACTCCACTCAAACTAGACTTAAAAATTGGCACTTATGATTTGAAATGAAAAGAAAGCCTTGTGTGAATAAAATGGTTATCCACTAATATCAGATAGATACATTCCACATCAACCTCTACCATGTGTGTGAGGGTAGTTTAAATTAGATTAGATAACTAGTCCACAGTCGACCTAAAAGCATACATTGTTGTATCAGGAATTTATATTCTGTGCACTCCCCTTGACTTTTATTCTCAACAAAACAAATGAATATCTTACCCTCTGCAAGTGAAATGTTTCTTAAAGCAAAGGCAAGCTGAAAACTCCGTGCAAGATGCTCGTGGATTGATGACTGCGAAATTAGGAATATAAAAAATTAATGATAGTTTCACAATCAATGATAGTTTTTTGATGCTAGATTGTGAAACCTTTATAACTAATGCAGTATCACTTGCAAAGAAACTGTATAGAAAGCACAAATTTGAACGCCTGCATCTGAGGCCATAATCTACTGCAGAGTAAGAACTATACTACTAGGGCTGTCACAGTCGAGAAAAGTAAAATGCAGAAGATTTTATGTATATCCTAAACAGAATTCACACGGATAGAACTAAAACTATCTTGATGCAGGACACCAGGAGCTAATTGAATTTGAAAGTATAACTAAATCATACTTGCAACAAACTAAGAATTTGATTACCTTTGCTCGAGTAAACAACAATGTCAGACTATAAGAATGAGCAATTGCTTCAAAGTTTTCTGGAATGTTTTCAGGAAACATAGCCTGGGACCAAAATGATGAAAGAAGAAGTGTGATTTGACGACTGCTCAATCTTAAAAGAACCGAGTCCTGAATGCATGATGAGAAACAATTTGTTGTGATTAAGTGAATATACATAGAGCTAGTTAGATAAAGATGGAGTGACAGAATAATTAATACTTGACTGTGTAAAGATATCAACCTTATTTGAGTTGTTCACTGGAATACTATCTGCTGTTAAAGATGGACATCCTTTCATGCTAAGAGTACGGCTTTGAGATGATTGCAGCTTAAGAAGCTTCACATCATCATGACTAGGAGCTCTGCCCATATTTTGTTGGCAAGATTTTTCCGTCGCAGATACCTTTTCCCATCTAACTTTCCCAAACAGAGCAGCTGACGATGAAAAGACAGAAACAGTTCTTGAGAGTGTTCTCTGAAGATCAATGTCTTTTAGTGATTCTGGAGACACTGAATTAAGTTGAGGAGATACAGAAGATGGAACAAGAACAACAGAGAATATACGGTGAGCACCCACACGCGTTTCATGATCAGGGTGAACCATTGCTAGGAGCAATTGATGCATCAGAGTCTCTGGAAATGCCTGAAATACATAACGAGGAGATATAGATATGAAATACAGTTCACATCTAACAAAATTAAACTAGAATATGTATAATTTGCTGACCTTATTCCTATATGCTAAATTTGGAACAGATGCAATTATCTGAGAAGTACGATACACCACAGCAATAGTTGACCTCGCCATTGTCAAATTTGATGGCAGATTCTCTAACATAACAGCCATCATGTCGAGAACAGGCCCAGCATCATCAATCTGTTGACAGACAGTCATCATTATCATAATTTTTATAGCTCACTTCATGCTATAAAATATTTTGTTAGGACCTTTTTCAAAGACCTCGTTTATCAATATTTCAGACAATAAACACCTGTTACTAGAATATTGTATATAAATCCACACTATTTCTCTTTCAAAGTTTCAGAAAAACAACAATACCTTTTTAGATAACTGAACGATGCACTCATCTACTGCTTTGCGGAAATTATCATTCCATTTGATGACGTCGTCCTCAATACCTTTAGTACCAAGTGTACAATGCATGATGGACTTACGTAAATGTTTCACAAGATCATTTATTGCACCAATACTTGCTACAGATGCTTGTGTTTTGGACTGCTCAGCAAGACTAGCAGTAACTTCAACTATATTCAACTGAATGTCAGGTTGTTTCAAAACGGTCTCGTGCTCAAGGTGCTTGACCAGTATCGATATCAGTAGATTTGGATTTTGCCCTGGAAAGTGAGAAAAAATTTAACTCTGGAAAAATACAAACACAAGGTACAAAACAGAAATATCTTACCATCTTTTTCCATCAATAACTGCATATCACACATGACACATCGAGCCAGATTATTTTGTGTGGACCATGATCCATTATTATCAAAATAACGAAATAAAGACTCCAAAACACGCCGCATAGTAGTTGCTTCTTTGGCTAGCTTTGCCATGTTATGTAAACAAGCCCTAGACCAAAAGCTCGGGCTGTTTTTTTCATCCCTGTTAAATGCATATGGATATAAATATTCAGATGAATTAAGAATTATAGAACAGATCAAAACTAGGACAAAACTCTTACACAGACAATTTAAGTTCTCCTTTGCTATTTACAATACTTTTCCAGGAAGGAATCCTAGAAATGATAAAAGGAGAAGCAAAAAAACATGACCCTCAGTTTTAAGGATTTTGTGTACCCACCGGTTCTGTTCACTTTGTTGGTCATCCTCTGACATCCTTTTGGTGTCTCCATAGTTCTCCAAGACAGCAGAAACAATCTATAGCAACAAAGATGCAAAATTTAAAATTAAAAAATAAAGTTTGCAACACTGCTAATATACAACCTAGAAAGATAGTAAATGTTCCTTGAATAGCAACTTTGCAGTGAATACTTAATAATTTTAACCATTAAAAAATTTGCTGAATGAAATATAATTAGAGATTTGTGTTAGGACAAGACAAATTTTAGAACAAATTGATTCGAGATATGGCCATATTAGCCTTAACATTTTTGGCTTGAAAGAGGCTGAGGATTCTCTCTGTTAAATTTTCTTTTATTCTCTTAATAATGAGTTGATATTGTATTATATTATGTATTTCGTACAGCCTACAAATCATTAAAGTCCAATTGTAAACTTAAATAAAGTAAGAAACTAGATAAGGCTCTGTTTGAGATCAAACGCTAAATTTTTTATCTCATCCACTGTAATTCAATTCCCATATAGAAAACAACTTCAAGGAAAGTATTTATCTTATGAGGAAGAGTGGCATTCGATTTATATGTTGTGTACGTGAATGAAATCAGTAATGATATAATTTATAATTCAGTTTAATTGGAAATCAGAAGGCATAAAATGTGCTCACACTGTCGAATTCTGCTGAGATATGAGAGTGCTCTCCCATAAACCAAACCTACATGTCATTGCAAAGGGACAATATATGAGATTCAATGGATGACTTGCAGAATATAGAATAATCAACAAATAACTCAGGCGCCAATATGCTTGAAAATATTGACATGAAGCACTTGTTTAAACAAAAGTGATCACTACACAAATTGTTTTGTATATGTATGAGAGGGGGGAGCAGGGTGAGTATAAAAATTAATTCCGTAGTGTATGGGGAAGGTGATAAATCATACAAGGAGAGAATGAGATTTGCAAAACCCATTCCATACCGCCTGATTGTCATCTCTAAATCTAATAGAGTTTAATGAAATGATAAAATTAATATATCTGAACTCATGAAATTGGGACTGACACAGCTTGATGTTTATGAGGATATTATTTTAATTTCAGTATTCAAGGTAGAGTTTTCAGACTGGGTTTACTTAGATTGGGAATGATTCTCAAACAACCTATTTTGGCTGTTTTCAAAATAAGGATCGCACCCGCTTAAAAGGTGTCCTTAGCTCTGCAACTGAAGGTAATTAATTAAGTTCAAATTTCAAGGATAAACAACGCTATGATTCAGCAAATGTTTTTAAAAAATATCATGAGTTCAAATGTAATATGATTATAAACAATGAATACTAGGATATACCAATGAAGATAGAGCTTGAAGTCCTGCTGCACGGAAACAGCAAGCTGTCTCATCATCCCCCAATTCTTGAACTATATTGCATAATTTAGGAACCAGACCTTCTAAATGGAACTGGTATGTGCCATCCACCTAGAATAAGCAGCGTCATGATGTGAAAGTTGGCAAAATAGGCAAGTATATTAAGACAGCAACATGGTGATGTGTAACAGAGAAGAAATTTGCCTGGCTATTAATAAAGTCAAAAAGTGTATAGCAACATATAGTCTGCACTCCTTCTTGTCTTGTTTGATCAAAAAGATTCTGTAGGATGCTCAGTAGGCTACTTGCAAACAGAGGCCTGCAGAAGATAATTCATATAGTAGGTCATATTTCAAACTCATCATAAATCATAGTCATACATAAGCAAGTATATTTCAAAATCAAACAAAAAGATCAATGGACATACAATTCTTCTGGAGTCAATTACAGCTTTAAATACAGTATTAGAATCATAAATGGAAGAGTGGATTGAACTCTTTTCAGAATTACATCCTTTGAAGGCAGTCAACTTATTAGACATGTATATATTCTCTCACAGAAGAAAAGACTAAGTAATTGTGCTACTGCAAAATAAAAATGGATCCTTCACAATGGATTTTGAATCAGATATGTAGCCACTAACCACTTCTTAGATGCTAAAGATTTTATTCTACACTCCATGCACATTCATCCAATTGTACATGTCCTAATTCCTGTGCTTAGTGTCATTCACCACTAATGCAATTGTGAGGAAATTCAGAATGACTTGGTGCTGCACTTGTGTAGATTGAGAAAAGGTAAACACCACCAAGAAGAAATAAACAATAAAGCATAAACCCAAGAAAATCTTACATTTGCTCCTTGCAAGTAATCACCAATTTACGGTAGATGCACGTCACAATCTTAACATAGCCAAAGTGTTCATTTCTCAATTCCTTGTAACATCTCTGATCTAAATATTCTGTTATCTGACAAATAAGCCACGATTATATAAAAAATGGCAACAGATGAGTAACGAACCTAAAATCACAGACAAGCCAAAGCACTCAACAACTTAGATATAAAAGAAGCTGGAATAAAAGGAAGAATGTAAGAGAGGAAATGAAGAATAAAGAAAATTTTAGTCTATTCTGAACTACTTGAATTAAATAAATCTTTTGAGAGAAAAGAATTTTTTTATAACCAGAGAAATAGACAAGGTAGCTGATGCCCTTGCTCTTTTGTGAAGTTTTGATAGGGACAAAAAGGACATGTTTCTGCTCCTTGGAAAAATCCCTGAAAGGCATAGCTAGTCCATTCTTCAGGGCAAGGAGCCAGGACAGCAGGCATTGAGACGTGGATGAGAAAAAATGAAATTAGAAATTAAGTGTAGTATACTGGGAAAATTTTCTTCTCTGTAGATACATTTTTTTTTCCAGCATTACTTAGTTACTTTTCCTAGAGATATTTGCTTTTAGACTTAGTAAGATTATAATAAACATATATTTTTAGTACATGAATGATATTTGGTTTTAAAAAAACAAAAATTACAGATCAGTTCCAAGTCTGGACGAAAAGGGTTGTGTGTTGCATTAAGCTTAGACAGCTAACATCAAAATTTGTCTATACCTATGTTCTGAAGATGAATGTTAGTCTCCAGGAAGTGGTTCATAAATCAAACGATGCTCCAATTTATCACCATTTCATGGAATAGATTGACCTAACAATTTAGATGCCTTTGTGCAAATGTGCATGTGAACAAACTTGTCAAACCATGTAAAAAATAATTGTCTTCGCTTGATCTTGTTCGTACACATTTTTGTAACTCTCCTTTATTAATTTTTGTGTGTGTTTCTTATTTATCAAAACAGGTAGGCAGATGTTTAACTCCTAGCACAAACTCATACCAAAATAACCAAAAAGAGAGGAAAATACTTTACCTTTGGAATGCGAAGTGGGTTTCTAGACGCATATTCACACAACTTCCCAATTTTTCTGTCATTTGGTTCTTCATCCTGCAAAGAATTGTTTGATTTAGGCATTAATGGAAGCATTTATTTGAAGACACTAGGATATCAACCAAGACATATATATATACACACACATCATAAAGCTTTCAAAAATTGAATTCTAACATGTTCTTAAGAAGGCAGAGGTATACCAATATCATGTATAGCATCCAATGTTACAAATAATTGGAAACAAGTACATCTTCATAGCAAATGGGCTGATATTCTTTAGTGATTCAAGACACTTAGACAAAAGAAACTGAGATAAAGATAAAAACTCATAAATACATGAGAAATTTGTTTGTCAGTGTTTTCTATTGATTTATTAGGCATATCCATAGGCATTATTTGTGATAGACAGAAAACAATCCCTGTGTGGCTGAGTATCGAGTATGCATATAGGTTTTACCAAAATAACATGTCCTACCATTATGCAATTGTGATTATAAGGGCCACATTTTACTCAAATGGATCACTTAGACCAAGGTTATTGCATTGGAACCAAAATAAGTAGATTATATAAAGGAATAGACAAATCATCAATAAAACAGTTGATAAAAATTTGAAAAAATGAGAAGATATTTATTTTAAAATATTTATATAGTATTTGTCTACGGCTGGAGATTTTGCACATCTGTTGTTGAATTTATTTTGTGTACGCACTCCATGTTTTGCTTGCATCTAATATCTTAGATTGTATTTTGTTACCCTTTAGGAGTAGATATAAGCTAACTTTTGGGGGGTTGTTTATATAGATTCATTCGACTGTGTGAAAATTCTTGTTCCCACTGGACTGTTCAATGATTTTCTTTTTGATCATCTTATAATTGTATTGCAGCAAATGAACATCCATTGACATGGTAATACAAGACACTAGTATGGTTAAAAATATACATGGTTAGCAGAAAGATTAATTTCAGTACTTAATATATTGGCTATGGAAGCTGGTTCTGTTTTTGCAGTTTCAATTATAAGCATAACACAAACAAGTAAATGAATCCCAATCATATGGTTTGTAGGTTGCAATAGAATTGTTACAATAGATAGCTAAACCAAATGATGCAAAAATGGATAATCAGTTTCTTGTCCATTAAAGAGTTGGTTAGTGCAAAGAAAAAAGCACTTCACATGTACAAGCAACGTGAAAGTAAAATTTAGATGTTGGCTCACCATAATCTTAGATATGGGCATGGTAACGGTACACAGTTTGTTCTACACTTGAAGGTTCTAAATTAAGATATTTCTTCAGTTGCATAAGAACATTGATGTCCAAATAAGGTTTATAGCAGAATGAAATACCAACAACAATGATTCTTATCAACATATTCAATAAGTAAATTGCTGCCGCAAAAATTACTCCTGAGAAACAGTCTAAGGATAATATATCACATTCACAAGTTAGAAAGAAAAAAAAAATGTCAGAACTATCTCACCTGAGATTGA
>JBAMIB010268608.1:0-11795 GCA_037177415.1 Kaempferia rotunda | reverse complement strand
TCCTCCTCGACTAGGAGAGAGATCTACTTTTTCTGAGATAACATCTTGCATATTGTACCTGGCATCTTTCTACATCGAGAATGATTTCTAACTTGAGCGTCGGAGTATCCGAACCGAGGAGATCTTCCATGATTTCTGGTGCTAACATAATCATCGTCAAAAGTGTGTACAGGCAACAAAAGATTTCTGTTCCTAGGAGCTAAGAAAGAAAATTCATAAGTCTTCTAGCAACGTGTGGAACCACCTGAGACAACAACCCTACTAAAGATATAAATTCTTATTTGTAACCTCTCACCGTATTCCGAATCATGGCCGAAGTTCTCGCTCTACGTCATCCCCTCGTTGCTTCCCTCCTTCCTACTCTCTCCACCCTCAGCCCCACCTCCCTTCCTCTCTACCCGAATTTCTACCATTATCCCGATCCACTTCAAGATTATTTTACCAGTTCTCGATTTAAAACAAATTAAAAATTGTGTACGAAAAACTATTTTCTTCCCTATACACAGCCTTGTAGGTGTCGACGGACGGAACTATAATTTTCGTCTGTACCGACCGATGCAAAATTTTACACCATGAATCCACTTACCATCATCCTCGGATGGAAATAGCAACAAAGGGAAGCAGCAAAAGAATTCCAGGGGAAGGTTAAAGGAATCTTCTTGGATAGCGAGCCCATTTACCCCTTTACTTAGCCAAAGGAGAGAGAAAGAAAAAGGGTTGAGAACCAATAGAAGTTTATTACCTTCTGTTCATCATTGACACCGTGCGTTTTCTTCTCTGCTTGCTAATTAGCTGCTTCAATCACGCATCTACAATCCGGATTACAAATTGAAGCCACAATTTCTTATTCACAGTGCATTTGTTCGAGCTTAAAATGGCTGCAATTACAAAGACAACATGAAGAGTCAGTTCCAATGGATAGACATTAACAGTTCAAAAGGTTCATAGATACACCAAATACATTTCAAGCAAGTAGATATTAATTCAAAGTTGAGCATGGAAGTTCAAATCCATCTAGAATCTATTCAAAGCACATCCAACCAACCATTCGTGATGGCATCAGGAAACCAAAACAATCAGTGGTTTGCTCCGAACAAAAATTTGACAACTTAACCAATTCCGTTAGCATAAAAAAATATCATCCATCCTTTGTGCTCCTAATTCTGTATTCAGTAACAAGCAGAAATTTTGATAATCATATCAGGTTAAGGAGGACAAACTGACAATATAATCTACATCCTATATTTCACATTACATATGGATCTCAGTATGAGATTTTAAACAAATCCAAAGCAGTATTGTATTAGTGATTCAGTTGGCATTTGCAATCACCAAGTATTGCAAGCTTAAATAGGGATGTTCACTGAAGCCATCTACATCTCTCAAAATCCATTCAAGCACTGGTTACAACAAAAAAAACTAAATAAAAAGGTTAGAGACAGAAAGAAAAATGTCAAAGAGAACTGCACAGTTGTAGGCTTCTGCTTTAGCAGACATAGTAACCCTCCCTTGTTAATCCAGAGACATCATGAAAGTTTTGTTCAGCAGCACAATTCTTATTTCAGCAACAGTCAGTCATGATATCCTCCAAGTTAAAATCCTTGTTCAACAACAAACAGTCTTCGCAGCTCCCAAAATTACTTAGGTTCCAACAAGATGAGTCAGAATCATTGAATTCCCTAATATTAGCTTTCACGCCAGGACTAGGAAGTATGGAGTTGTTCCAGCAATTAAACAATCTGTATAAAGTTGCACCGCCTTAGCTATGATTTTGTTAGCAGGCTATGAAGGTACTAGAAAGCAAAAGAAAAAGGTAATCAGTCCTATTTATGCTCATTGTTATCTGCATTAAACTAACTATTGCATTGCCAGCTAATGGCCCATAGCTTCTGAAAGAAATCCCACAAGTATTAAACAAGATCTCTTAAAGTTGCTAATTAAGAGCAGTGATACCACTTCTGTTTTCTCATAACCTGCTTTCTGTGGATATTTAACAATAGGCCCTTAAAATGGTTGGGTGAAAGCATATCAAACAATTAAAGACCAAACAAAACTTGTTATTTTGCTGCTTCTCTAACTAACTGAAGCCAACTTCTGGTAGGATGGGAAAAACTACATACATTACAGCCTCCATTTATTGCAAACCAAATTTCTGAACCATGACTTGAATTGATGTTTCAAAGGAATTGCAGTAACTGGATGATCAGTTTCAATCCTTGCTAGTCTGCAGATTAGTAAATTGTTTTCTGAACTTTGCATGATCAGTATAAGATCAATATCAACCCCTTAGATGAACATGTTTTATAAATCATAATATCCTGACACTCCCCGGCAAAATATCTTTATTTTTAATGGAAAATATTCTAGCAAGAACCTGAATAACACACAAATTGTCAAATATATGAGTGTTTTATCATTGACCTTTCATGTAAGCACACCTCATTATTGGCTGCAATCACAGGAAACCATCAACTATTACCTTGGAACATGGATTAATATGCCAAAAACTTGCAACCATTGAACTCCTTTAGTTGCATCTCCCTAATACGTGGAATTTTCAATAATGGTGATTGATGTTGTGTTCCACCAGACAAGCAACTATATTTTACTTCAATGGAGTGAACAAACCCGTTGCATCCTCTTCTATTTTATTAAACCCGTGTCATCACAACAGGAAGATTGGCTGACTCTTGAGCAAGAAGCACCATCTGATCCTGCAAAACCGTATCTTAGTATTGTAGTACAAGAAATAGGAGCTGAGGAAAACCTACCAATAGAAGATAAATTGCTAGCATAAATATAGAAGATATCTAATTATAAATTGTTATCACCTATAACTTAGGAGTTTCTTCAGTTGTATCTTCCAAATTCTTGATCAACAATTCTGTCCCTGGAAACAACATAAAGTTGACATGATTTAACTGCCTCCTCTCAGTATCCCCAATAGGCTTGAAACCAAAATGCGATGTCCATGTTTCCACGAGTCCAGGTATAGCTGATAAAACCAGCATCTTGACTTTGAAGGATTTTAGTGTCTGTAAAAAAAAACATACAGGGACTATTTTTGAGTTAAGAACAGAAAAGAAAGCAGATGACATAAACAGAGGATGCCATCGTAGAATAAAGGGATTACTTCAGTATATGCCACAAAGCTAGAAAATACATATCAAATATTATAGGTAAATTTAGACAGTGGCCAAAAGCAAAAGAATTAGTGATCTATCTATTAACATCTACAATCCGCTACCTGCTAACCCACTGCCCGTTAGGTGTTAATCCCTTCCCCCCGAGATTAGAACACAGAACACATCCCTCCCCAAATTGAAATCCCCCTTCCTTTTTCTTCGCATTTCTGGAAAGAAATCAAGCCACATCTTCCTCCCACCTTGTGACTTCGTCTCCTTGGCAACCTTGCAAGCTTATCCACTTCTCCCTGCAACCCTTTCCTCTTGCAAATAAGTGCCAGTGCCATGGTAACTTAATTGGACATCAGAAAATCCGATCATAGCCTCCCTTGACCACACCTGTTGCCACCTCCCATGAGCCTTATTTCCTTTGTGAAACAAGCAATGACTTCCCTTTCCCCATATTCCATCCGTCAGCAAGCCGTGTTACTTCACTTCTAGGATTTTAAGTATGCTTCCCTTTCCTATTTTCCAGTTTGAGTTTTGCTTGACTTCCTTGTTCCTCTCAATCAGCATTGGGAGAGGAACTGCGTATCTTCTTCAAGCAGTAATAATAAGAGTGATTAGGTTAGGCCCCCATGCATCTAATATAAGCCTTAGCCCTCCTATGTATAGAATAATATAAACCCCTGTTTCTCATTAAGGGTAGCGACTAAAATTAGGTGTCCTTTGGTATTTTCCTTTGTGAGTTCAATCTCAATGCACTTCACTCATGGTAGGGTCCTTTCTCCTTGTTAGGTTGTTCCTTCAATAATTATGGTTTATACCATGGTAACTTGGGAAATACTTCACCATGATTAAAATTGCTTAAATATATTATTCTAGTGTTCTAGAGTCTAATTGTTTGCTTAGCCCTTAAAAGGGAAGATTAATGGCTTGTGTAGGTTGAGTTCAATAAGTATTTAGAGACCTAGATTTTGTTTGTTTGTATGAAAATAACTTATTTGTGGAAACCACTATCAAATAAAATATTTTTTCTAAAAAAACACTTTATGTAAGTTGAAAAATAATTTCTTATATTTGATGCACATACAGGAAAATATTTTCCCCCACACAAGGCTAGGTTGATTAAACAATTTGGCCAATCTAAGCTAAGCTGTCTGATTGCATCAACACTATGTGGCTCACCCATCCAGCTCATCCACATCGTGTGGCTAGCATCTGATTGAAATGATTGGATGTTGACCCAATGGTGCACCTAACCTGCCCAACTTATCTTGATTGAACTGTATAGATCATCTATCTCACTATGCACCTCAACTAGATCGAACTAAATGACTCGGCACCCGGCCCACCTGGGGCAATCAACACTGACCTACTCACACTGCCTCACCTACTTTGGCTACTCAACCCAATTGAATCAATCGGCCTTCTCGACCCACCCACACTACTTGACCCACTTGACAGGCTTGAACCACTAAGCTCAATCAACCAACTTTCCTGAATCAATCAGCCTGCATAAACAAGTGGAAAGGGTGAAGTTAAAAGAGATCAACATTGATAGAGATAAGTGCCTGTGGATGAGTGCGGAAAATAACTTTTGCTCTTTTTAAAGGATGTCATTTTGCTTAACAAATATCTATCACCAAAAGAAAATTTTTCATCAACCAAAAGAAAAGTTTTTCTATTGAACATGATTTCATGTTTGCACCAAACACTAAAAGTATGAAAAATATTTTCCAAAAAAAATTTTTTTACAAAGTAAACGGAGCCTTTGTTATTGAATTTTGAACTTGTAGTTTGAATCTTAACCTATAACTACGGTGGTGCATGGCAAAACTTACATATAAAGTCTATATGGATAGATGAACTTTACTAGGAACCCCTACGTAACTAGAGGAGGAATGCTTGACCTTTTATTCTTAATTTCTTGTGTTGCTTCTTGGATTTTTAACTCTCAGTCTCTCATGTTATCTTACTTGTACATGACATGCATATTTACCAATGCTTATTATTTGCTTAAGCTTCATAGCACATGCTCATTACTATTGCTAGCTAGTGTTGTTGCTTTCATTGCTATATACGCATGCTATGATCCAAACAAACTAAGTGGAATAGTATTCTTAATTTCTTGTGTTGCTTCTTGGATTATTAACTCTTATGTTATCTTATTTGTACATGACATGCATATTTACCAATGCTTATTATTTGCTTAAGCTTCATAGCACATGCTCATTACTCTTGCTAGCTAGTGTTGTTGCTTTCATTGCTATATACACATGCTATGATCCAAACAAACTAAGTGGAATAGTATTGCTGCTTCTTTTACTATGTATACATGTTGCAACATATAACATGTTTGGTATTCTAAGTGGAAATAAAAACATGGGGTAACATTTTTGGACACTAAATTGGCATAATAACATGACATCATGATATGGCACATAAGGCATGTAAATGATAAATGAACAATAAAATGAATGCTATATCAGGAGGGTAGCTCAATTGCTTGTAACCACACGTTTATGTTACTGATAAAAACATTCAATTAGTCGCAAGTGTGCCGAGCTGTGTATTTACAGTAAATTTATACCCATGTTGAGTGGGCACAGTCTATTGCTCTCTTGCTACAAAATGCTTGGGCTAGCTAATCAGACAATTCATTTCTTTGATATTTATCATCTCACTACTAACCATATTGTTTTACACTGCATTATCTGTCAACTATTTTTCAAACTGATATCCTGTTTGTCTTGCCACTTCATTTACCATAGGCGAGTACTAGGGTGTTAAACTAAAACATTTGTCAGCATAAAACATGTTCTACCCAAATCATTCGAGTCATTGAAAAGTTTAGTGTATGTTTCTGTTAGCATTTTGCTATCTATACATTTCTTTTGGTTTTATTTGGCTTGTTTATCTACTCTTTCTCTACGTTATTTAGTGCATTCAAACAATTTAAATTGGTATTTAACATTTGAATATAAAGTTATCTCATTATTCTTAGTGTTATATGCTCTTAGTGTTCAACTTTAGGGCAAGTCATGTGCATACATCCTGTAATATTATGTCATGTGGACTGATACTTAGTACATGTAAAATTAATAGAATAGTCTAACATTAAGTGATTCCCCTCTCATCTAGGAAGAGAGCCATTCAGGTCATGACAATTAACGTAGTGGTTAGTTACAAAATACCACTTTAGTAAGATATTATTGGTATAGTATATAGGCATTCCCAATTTGGAAATGTAAGTAGAACTCTCTTCTTAGAACATTACAACTTGTTTTCCCAATTATATGAGGGAAACCCATTGATCAAAATGTATTTCTTCAATATTTGATCAAAAATTGACATTAAACAAAAATGAAAAAGACAATTTATTCAAAATTTAAATGTTTTTAGAAGCACAAAATGCAGAAATACAACACAGACAACTCTTTCAAATCATAGTCAACCTAGAAAGAAAACAGTGAAATCACAATGCACCAGTATGATACCTTTTCAACTGCATTAAGGAGCTGTCTGCACATTCCTTGTCGTCGATGTCCATTTGAAGTCGCAATAAGAGGCATCTCAGCCACTGTAATACCATGAATTCTGAAAAGACAAAAGATTAAATAATTAGCAAAACACAATAAGTCATGTATCCAATGGTTCTTATAGCAGAAAGCATTTCACTTTGCTAAATTAATAAGCATAAAATGGGAAAGCAGCTTAAAGAAGGATACAATTGCTAAATTCTTTTAGCTGTAATATAGGACAAATAACAAACCATATACAATTTAATGCATCTGTCAATAAGGCATGGCAAAGTGACTTCCTAGACACTTTCACAATTATTAGAATATCATCTAGTCCAACAATTTTTCCACTTTGCATCTCATTCAAAGCCTGTTATATTTCTGAAATTCAAATTCTATGATAAAAATTTAAATTTTTATACTCCTTTAATCTATTTACATTATCTAAATTAAGTTGGGTCACCTAAACCTTCATTAAAAAATTGATAAAAATATCTTTTCCATCACTCATTTATTTCCTCATCATTCACTAGTACCTTATGCATTCATCTTTAATGCATCTTATTTGAATAAGATTTCTTTTTTTTTCTCTCGCTTTAGCTATTCTATAGATGTCTCTGCCCCTATTTTGTATCCGGTTGTTAATATAAGCTTTCAAAAGTTTCATTCTTGACTATGTTTTCTTGGTCTCTTTTTTTTTCCACTTCTTTCTTACAAGTGTATAACTTATAGGTTGTTCGTTTTTCCTTCACTCTTCTTATATGTTCTCGTTCCACCACAAAAATTCTTTACTTGGTGGTGCACATCCTTTTAACTCATTGAATATGCTCCTAGCTATTATTTTCAATTTTAATGTCATCTTATCTCATGTAGTATTCAAATCGCCATATCCAAATACTTGTACTCATACCATCTCCTTAAATATACTTTGTTTCCTAACTTTAACTTTCACCACTTAATTCTAAGAGTCATGCATATTTTTCTTCTATTAATATTATGCTTGAGGTGCAAATCTAACATGACTAACCTATATTTAGTAGTTAGATTTTCTCTAGGGATGACTTTGCAATATTTACAAATCTATTATTTTTTCTAACCATAAAAAAGTCAATTTACAATTTAGTATTCCCACTTTTAAATGTAATATAATGTTCTTTTCCTTTCTTAAAAAACATAGTATTTATTATAAATTCAAAATACATATTCCTCATTTCTTAATCCTATATCCATTTAAATTCTCCTATTAAAATCATTTCGTTTAACAAAATTTTTTATATTACCTCATTTAGTTCTTCCCAAAACTTATATTTAGTGTCATCATATAATCCTACTTGAAGTGCATATATATTAATTACATCAATAGTTTTTTCGCCACTATATTTTAAGAGTTGCAATCCTTTCCCTTTCCTAACTACTACTATTTCATTTTTTAACGAATTATCTACAAAAAAAAATTAAATAAATAAATACCTACTTCATTTCTTATTTTACTTCTTCATATACACCATAACTGAAACCATCATCTTTACATTCTCTCTTGCGCATTTTGTCTCTTATAAATACAAAATATTAATTCTTCTCTTAATTATGGTATCTACTACCTCTATTAATTTACTAGTGAATTTCCTATGTTGCATATTACAAATCTAAGACAATCAGTATTCCTATAATATTTGTTCTTATCCAATTTATGCTTAGAGAATTCTTGCATATTTAACACTACATCCAGTTCTCATGAAAAAATAGTAGTTTTTGCTAAGATGTTACGGTGAACCCTACAACGCATTCCTTTCGGAGAACAACCTATGTACTTTGGGGAAAAAGAATCAATATTTCATGTCTTCTTAATAGAGGATTCAAACGTTTCATACTAAATTATTATAACGCCTTTTAATCTAAATTATTACATCAAATCTACACAATTTATTCCTCCCAGCAAGCCTACTACACCATAAATTTCCCAAGTTAGATTATGGTTGTTGTGAACTAACTGAATTCAATATGAAAGTGCTTGTGAGAGTTTCCAACTTCAGGTCCATAAACAAACTTTCCTAAAAAAATAAGAGTTCAGAAATTTCTGTGTATATCCATATTATACATTATAAAGGAATGGTACAAGTAAAAATATTTTAATTCTGACATTAAAATAAGATAAAGAACCAAGTCATTGATTGGGCTACATGATGGCATTATCCTTTTCAAATGCAGATCTAGAAACTACTAGTATATGATCACCACAATTCGGTGTCAATAGGAAAATGGGATGAACAAGCATACCAAAAGAGAAATCAAGCACCAACAAGTTTTTCTTCTGTCTAACAATCGTATCCTCTTTCGGGTGCAACTATATAAATACTCAAACATAAAGCATATGAAGTATAGAGATAATTATCATCAACCAATAAGAAACAATGAGTAGATGCTCCTAAATATTTATCATGCAGAATTTTCATTTCAAAAGAATGGATCCTAGAATTCTCACTCGGAATTAAATTAAAAAATTACCAAAAAATATCTTCTAACCAACTGTCTTTGCTATTATGTTTACCTGAGTGATGCCACTGATATCATTTCATCATTCTTCTCCATGACTACAGTATAAAATCCTTGGTAATTCAAGCGGGTAAAATTAGACCTGAAGCAAAATTTTATGTAAGAATGGAACGACACAAAGGAATACTGACAATAAATGGCGGAAAAAAAGATCCCAAAATTGAAAATTTATGTAATATAATGTTTAATCAATTCATGTAGTCAAATGAGAATTGAAATCAGTAAAAGAAAACAATAACAAATTCAAGTTAGTAGCAAGAAACAAACATTTCAGGAAAAAAGGGTAAAGCATACATCTAATGTTCATTAGCCTGTCAATGCTCTGTTATCAACTAGCAGGATAAAGATGTGTGGCTTGGAACTAACTGAATTCCAAACAACATCACTATGAACCCAGATTGTGTTTGTGCATCTTAGATTGCCATTGGCAGCAGAACCACTAGTTTACTGTAATATAACTGTAAGTTACAAAACAAAACGTTAAGTTTGTATTTACTAACTTTTCCAGTTCTTGAAATTCAATACTTCCCTGAGTTTTCAAAAGAATAACTCTGAATATAATAATAACAAAACCATGGAATCATATACTTAAAGAGTCCGTTTATATTTTTTCAACAGTGTACTTTAGTCAGGTTTACACACTTGTCTAAAGAAGTGGATAAATCAACAGTTTCAATTGCAGTTGGGAAATCCTAACCATCCAGGATAAGTTTTTCTTAGAGAGGTGATGAGTTCACTATAAGATGAGTTGCAGCTAAATACATTGATTGAAATTACTTTGTAAAAAATCATTATAATCATACATATAACAGACAGAATCAAGCAAAGGTGGATAACACAGTTTCTATAATTCACATAGGAACCTAGTGTTAATTAGAGTAGGTGGTACCAGACTTTCTGAAATCCCAAAGTGATACAATTTTGAATTGTCAGGCGAGGACTGTACTGGCATATGGTGCCATGCTCCATATCACCTAAATATTAACTACTAAGTAATATGGTTCAGTGTTGAAGTAGAATACCATCAAAAGATGCCCGTTCTTTGACTATTTGAGACCATGACAGGAAATATAGGCACTCGAGAAGAAATGCTAAAATTTCTACTCATCTTAAATATTCATGTTCATGCTCAAATTACTTCAGTTGTTATTTTTGTAGTCTGAAAAGGATAAAACATGGACAATAACAAGATATTAACAAGTCTTTATTATGTTGAATTTCAATGGTTCATATATCCCATCAAAGATAACTTTGAAGACTATTAATTAGAGTCCAATTGCTAATAGCCGCCAGGAAGAAACTAAACTGAAGAAAGAACTTGTTGTACACAATCACTTAAGTATCACTCTGGGATAAGTAAAGAAAATATTACGAAGCTGGCAGACTCAAACTTAAAAGGAAGGGAGGTTGGCGGAATTATTTTACATCCATGTTACCTTCCTCAAGTTTTTTTGCTCAAGGAAACATGGTTATGAATTGTCACCAAATTATATTCATAATCTATCAATCACACTATATGATTGATGAATTATCAAAAATAAAAAAAGTCAAATGCAAAGGACTGAAAATTCCACAGCATTGTCCAAGATCGAAAACATGAAAATATGAAATATTTTAGGAACAAGAAAAGACAAGTTTCACCCTCGGTTGTAAAGGACATTTGGTATCATGTTAATGCCTGTTCTTGGATCAACCATTGGGAGAAAGCATTCCTCCATAATACTCAAGGCAATAGCTAATTTCATGTTACACTCTGCCATGAGTGCAATTTTTTGAGTTGAATTGATCTTTTGATCATCGTGATTGCATCTCAAAATTGTCCATGAAAATCCATCAGCAAGACCATTCAATATGCCAACACGTGAACGTAGACCCAGATAAACCTGCTACCACCACTAGATTATGACAGACAATATAGATAAACAAGAAATAAGAAGCAAATAGTAGTAACGAGAGAATAATGATGACAATATATAATCTTTTAAATCTCATCAACTTTATCTTGTTACACAATTCTAAGCACATAAAATTATATATGCCTAGTAGTATGTCCAGCCTAATAGAATGTCAATCATTCCAAAAACAAATAGGAAAAGATATGCATTTGACATGTGATAAACAATTTTGGTTATTTCTTTCTTATCTGTTGAAAAACGATCATCTTAAATCATGCTACAAATCTATAAGTAAATTAACAAGGCTCAGGCCTCTATGATGCATGTCCAATACTGATTCTATGAATGTTCTATGCGGTATAAACAACATATATAGAAGATTTTCCTACCTGATAATTATTAAGCTTAGACAATTGGTTTCCATCATTAAACAATTGATTACACCGAGACTTTTGTTCCTGTTGCCAAACTCAATACTATCATAATTCTTCTATCATTGGCAGCTAATCTAAATTGGTCATTACATCAACTTGATATAAAAAATGTTTTTCTCAATGGAGAGCATGAAGAGGAGGTTTATATGAATCAACCTCTAGATTTGAAGAAAATTTGGGTGGTAAGATGATGTGCACAATTCATTCATAGTTTCGTGCATCCAAATTACATGCATTTTATCTCGTTTCATTGCATTTTAAGAA
>JBAMIB010268286.1:0-11798 GCA_037177415.1 Kaempferia rotunda | reverse complement strand
TTATCAACCAATTATATATATATATATATTTTGATGTAATACTTTAATTTGAGAAAATGCAAGATATCTATTTCTCCAATTTATTTTGTAAGCAACTATGTAAAGTGTAACAATTTTCTTAGTTTTAATCGCTTAGTATGCTTACTATCGCATGAACTATTTTTTTAAGTATGAATTAGATAATCTAATATAGTCAAATAGAAGATGTCAGTGGTAGGAACGTGAGAAATTTCTAAAACTACCCACTTATCTCAAACTTTACTCCTTTATAAATTAACGTCCAAGGCACAGCGTAAGAGTTGACTGTGACTTTTTGTTCTTATAAGAGGTATAACATCCCGAAAGAAAAAGAGATTTGGCTTGTGAAACACTTGTAATTACTTTTCCGATGATAAGCACTAAAATCGAAATTAACAAAAATTTGCTCTAAAAATTATAAATGTTTATAAAATTTAATATGTGCTTTATGCAATTACTTGAGTAGGCCACCCGATCCCACTTAGATCATATGTTAAAATAACTCTTTATTCAAAATTACTATATATATAATATATAATATATTTGTTCAGAACTATTATCAAAAGATCATAAAAATAAAAATCTTAAAATGTGACAAATATGTACCATTAATAAATGTTAAAATACAACATTGATTGGGAAGAATAAGATCAAGATTACTTATTAGTCCTAGGGTAGGATTAAGTTGATTAGTATGTGGCAGAAGTGCTATCATATAGTAAGAGTTTGAATCTTAATAAAGTCAAGAAAAAAATGTCCTCATCACACTGACCAACTATAGTTTTTCAATTTATCTCCTTATAGATTTATATATAGTCGTAGGGTCGATTGTGGGTCTGTTAGATGACAAATTCCACCTTTTTGCTACCAAAGATTACTTATTAGCAATAAATAAAATATAATAAAATTTATTTAAATATAAATAATAATATAATAAAAAATAAAATTCAATAATATAATTGATCCCACAAAATTATTTATACTAATTTTATCAAAGTGACATGTTAAGCAATTTTGATCGAACAGAGCATGGAACAACTCGTGGGCCGTTTGGGCCCAGGCCGAGCCGGAATGACCGAATGAGGGCCCGGCCAATGGACACCTATATGAATGAGAGACTTGAGGCGAAGAGTTTTCGAGGGTTTCTGTAAGCTCGAAATCGATGCCCTTCGGCTTCGATGCTTTCCTTGCTCGCTTCGCCATGAAGCGAGCAGCCTCTGCTTCTCTGCTGTCACTCTCCTCGCTCCCTAAATCCCGCTTGTCCGGCGCTCCTCTTACCAGTTACCTCTCTCGTTTCTCTGCCCTAGCCCCTTCTCCCTTCTTTCCGTCCCCCCGCTGCTGTCCCGTGCTTCCCCCCTTCTTCCCTCCGCATTTTCCCAGGTGCCCCCTCCGCCGCGGCATCGGGACAGTCTCCGTTGGGCCGATTCCTCCTAAATCTCTAAACACGGTCTCGGAAGTACTAGCCGCCTTCGAATCACTGGAGTCCTCCCTCGACGATGACACGCTCCGCCTGTCCGAGCAGCTGGACTTGCTAGGGTCAGAAGACTTGGAGAAAGCCCTCGCCTTTTCTGTCAAGGCCCTGCAGTTTTTTGAGAAGAGGGACGGTGGATGGTCGCTTCCTGTTGCAAAGGTCCTTTGCCTGATGGGTTCCATCACTTGCAAGATGAGGAGGTACGACGACAGCTTGGACTCCTTGGAAACTGCGGATCAGATCCTTGAGGTCGCACGGAGAGAAAACTCCGTTCAGAGAGATGTTGTTATGGCTACTGTCGCTGTTCAGTTCCAACTCGGGAATACTAAGACTGCAATGGGACGAAGGTGGGCGGCTTTGACCAATCTACGGAACTCTTTTGAGCTGAGAGGTACCATCTTGGAGGGTAATTCAAAGCAAATGGGTAGCGCCTGCAAGGATCTGGCAGAAGCTTTGGCTGTTGTTCTGGTTTTTGACGAGGCTTTGCCACTGGGTTTGAGGGCATTAGAGATTTATATCAGACATTTTGGGGAAAATTCTGAAGAGGTCGTCCAGGTTAGGCGCCTTCTTGGGGTTATTTATAGTGGCTTGGAAGAGTATGAGGAGGCACTGGAGCAGAGCGAGCTGTCCAGGAGGGCATTGGAGTGTTTAGGCCTCGATGAGCAGTTGTGTGAGGTCGAAATTGATGGAGCTAACATATTGATTGAACTAGGTAGATTGGAACTTGCGACACAAACACTCAAAAGGGTAGCTCAGAAGACTGAGAAAGAAAGTGAGACAAGAGCTTTTGTGCTCATCTCAATGACTAAATGCTTGTGTAATCAAGAGAAGTTCGGCGATGCTAAGAGATGTTTGGAAATTGCTTGTGGTATTCTTGATAAGAAGGAAGCAGAGTCTCCTTCAAAGGTTGCTGGAGCATATGTAGAGATGTCTATGTTGTATGAGACAATGGATGTCTATGAGATTGCTTTGTCTTTGATGAAGAGGACCCTTGCTATTCTTCAGGATCTTCCACAAGAGAGGCACCTGGAGGGAAGCGTCTCAGCAAGGGTTGGGTGGCTGCTTCTCTATACAAAGAGGGTGCCACTATCAATTCCGTACTTAGAAAGTGCAATTGTGAAGATAAAAGACTGTTTTGGTCCAAAACATTTTGGTTTAGGATTGGCCACTAAGCATTTAGGGCAAGCATATTTGGACACGAATCAGCCACAATCTGCGTTGGAGATGTTTCTTCGTGCAAGGGACATAATTGATGAGTCATTTGGGCTACAACATGAGGATTCAATTGATACATACCAATGCATTGCTAATGCTTATGGAACCATGGGAAGGTATACAATCGAGTTCTTGTGATTTACATACTGTCATTATTCTATGGGTATTTCATTCACTAATTCTTAGTAGACACGTGTTCTAGAATCTGCTACTCTCCTGGTCACTAACACGTGAATCCATATTCTAAGTGAAGTATAATGAGGTCATCATCATGGTAAATTAGGATATTTTTCTAATATTTGTTACAGATTTTCTCTATGCATCCAGTCGCCCCATCTTAGTAGCTATTAATATGGGTAAACAGTATTCTGAATATTGATAACATGCAACATCGGGAATAAGTTATACATTCTACTTGCTAGTATTCATATTCAGTGTTCCTTGCCTAGTCCATTGGTAATATATTTAATTTAAAAAGTTCTCCAATTTTGTCAGAATTAATGTGTTTTAGCAATTGATGTGCTTTAGCTCTTATCCGGTTTTTTTGCAACAAAAATTGCTTTTGTATATTCTTATCATGTAAAACCTTGTGTGCAAAAGCTTTCTACTTTACCTGAGGAGGCCTTAAGAACATTGAGGAAGCAAGGGCATAGTACTAATGATTCACAGTTGAACATTATTCAGTTTTTTGGTAATCTTTACTAGTATTACACAAATGACTTCTGATCTCAAAAATTTAAGGTTCATTGTTGATGTTATAGACTTCCATGTCCAAGCTATGTATTGTTTGTGTTCTAACTTGAAAGAATTTACTGCTTTCCAGGTGTTAATTGATTCATTGCAAGAGAAAAAGGCCTTCCATGGATTCAAAAGTTGTAAAACACATAATAGAAATATGATTACATGAATAAGGTCAATTATTTCTTAGTTATGTTGGAATCATTGATGTGTTAATGTCTATGTCTTTCACTAAAAATGGTAGCTCACTTTGTGAGAAACTCACTCTTCTAAATAGTTTTTTTTAATGATGGAATGGCTTGTTGTTATTTGTTTTGCTATTTTGTACAAGAAAACTATGTTAATCAAAAGATGAAACTTCTGATTGCAGTTATGAACGCGCAATGGAGTTCCAGCAACATGTGATAGATGCTTGGGAAAATCATGGGTCTGCTTCATGGCTTGACATTAGAGAATCCCACCGCCTCATGGAGCAGCTAAAGAAAAAGGTCCGAGGGGAACGCCATGCTGTATTTCCTGCAAATTCGTTACCGACATTCGCGTTGGAAAACAAATCTGCACAGGATGATTCTTCCTATAGAGCCCCAGATTGCCCAATTTAGGCAGTCCTGTTCCTTTTAAATAAAGGCTGCACTCATTCCAAATGAGCTCTCATTGTGGGTTGAATAGATGAGCAGACCCCTCAACATTTTCCAAATATAGATACTAGAGGTATGCTCAAGTTGCTTGATTAGTGCCATATTTTGACATTACTTTCATCTTTGTTAGTGTTGTACAGTGCAAATTTCATTATTATATTTTTCACTTCTTGTTTAAGATCAAATGTTATGAATTTCATGCATCTGATAATAACAGTGGATGATCCAACTGTTGCACCAACCTGTATGATTATGAGTGATAGACAACATTTATTATCTCTCTGAAATAGGTCATTTAAGAGTTGGTGCTCATCGTCTGAGGGCTGTAAACTTCTTTTAGTCTGTAATTGCTCTCATCCCTCAAACCGTAGCAAACCGACAGGCATTAGGCACTAAGTCACTAACTCATCACCTGTATTATTGAGTTAATATGTTTGAAGTTGATTGGGTCAGTCGTTTTAAGGGGAATCCTTGTGTGTAAAATGTGTTTTTTGTGCAATTGAAGAGTCAAAATCTAGAAGTTATCTCTTTTCTTATCACCTGTTAGCTGTCTTCTGGTTGATAATTAGAAAAGAAAAGAAAACATTTTAGTATGTAGTTTGTGCTCTTGCACACAGGTTTGCCGGACTCTGTTCAACTCAACGTCGTGGTTTTCTCTTCTTTAAAGGGGCTTTACTTGTGTACTTGTAGAACTTGACAGAGGGCAAATAAGAGCATCAAAATTTGAGTTCCAGTGGGAATGATTTTGGAGGTTCGTTTCAGAGTGTGTATAAGTTGTGTTTCAGATTTACTTAGTGGGAAATTAGATTTTAAAAAAGGTTATTTGCTTAATTATGACAAAAATAAAGCTGTCTGCTCAGCTATAAAATAACTGCATTATTATTAGCCTCTAAGGACGGCAAATTTAAGAATGCTGGCCACTTAAATTGGTTTCCGTGAGTTTGTTCTGATATATCTGGCAGTTGGTAGAAAATTTTCATGGGATTGAGTTGATGACTTCGGGAAATAGCTAAATTATTGGATTATAAAAAAAACTGTATTATTTCCACAACTTTTGTTTTGAAAATAAATATAAAATATTTGAGAAAGATTCTTGTCGTCCTTATGGTTAAATGCCATTTTATATGTATATATATATAGTTCACAATTTTATTATTATTATTATTTTTTATTTATTTTCTGTTTCAATGCATTAGGGAGACATTTGGGTGTTGGAATGGCAATATTTGGACGGATTCCTTTCACATGGAATGATTCTTGTCTGCCATTTGGAAGTAATCATGGTAATTCGGAAAACTCCTATCTATCAAAAGATATACTTCACAAAAAAAAAAAAAAGGAAAAAATGGGTAAAATTGTTTTTTATTTGTTCTTGAGTAATAACACACTGGTCAAATAATTATTCATAGGAAACATTATATCCATTTAGACCACTCGATCAATGTGACCAAGCTGGTTAATTTAGATGCAGCTCTATTTGGCCAACTTAGCTTATTAGGCATACATTGTTCGTTTGGCCCACTCTCACACTTGGCTTCTTATTCGTTCTGCATCTCTTGATTCTCTTTTGACTCATGTTTTTTCACGATACTGCAACCTATGCACGCAATTAAGATCACAATGTGTTTTGCTCAAATTACTTAGCGTAGTAACCACGATTAACACTTGTTTAACTTGCTTGACTCGTTCACTTGATCTTGTTTTGTCCAATTCATTTATCTTAATTAACTTTTCTTTGAGCCAACTCACTCACTCAGTCTAATTGACCCTTCTTGGTCAAACCACTTAACCTGTCCATCCCTAGCTCTCCATTTATCTAACCAACTCGACCTTTCGCAACTAATTCCAACCGCTTGTTTAGCTCGTCAGGGTCATTCAAGGAGTTCAATCTATTGTTCCATTCTACTAATTCATCTGACTTTGCTTGTGTGATATGCCACACATCATCTCATTATATTCAATTCACTTAACTCGCTTAGTTTGTGCATTATTGTATTCCACTGTTGTAGATTCCTTCAATCGTGCGATAGATCAGAGTAGTATATTCCTTACAATTGTGGTCATAATAGCTATAGATCTTCATTGAATGATAAATTGGTCAAAATCTTTAAAAGAATTACTTTGATCTTTGTTGAAAATTTTAGTTTAGTAGGCCAAAACCTCAAAGGAAAATCGAAAAGTTTGAAAACACAACTATCTCACGATGCCTTCCCCCTCCTTGTCTGCCAACTTTAAGAGGATCAAAATGCAACCTTTATTGACCTAACTCAGACTACCGAAAACCTTCGCTTCTCATCTCTTGAAGAGCACTTCGACTACCACAAGGTGTTTCCTTATTGATCGTTCTAATTAACCAGTCATATATCGATTGCATTTTGCCTATCTATCTATCTATTTGTCTATATATAAAAAATGAACCATCATTTAGCTAATTAACTAGTTATCACATATTAGTACATACTATGCATAAGTACAGATGGGTTTAACATGATCATTACATGTATAAGCTGATTACACAGCTTAATTAGCAGCACAAACATCACTCTACCTCATTTATTTCATACACATACTAATTAATTATATATTCATGCAGATCAAGCCCTAGTTTTTCCTTTCTGGTGCAGGCCCATTATGAGTGGCTATCCAAACTGAGGCATCAGTTGTATGGTGAGTGTCCATGTCCAAATCCTTCTTGGCACCAATTGCTTCATCTCCGTTTGCTGCACCAAACCCATTTCCTACTCTCACAGCGTTGTCATCGTCGTTGTTAGACGGAAGCTGATGGTTGATGTTTGCAGTAGTTACATCCCTCTGCTGCTGTTGATTGTCGCGATTGAGCTTGCGATGAGTGAATACTGCAGTCGATGAAGATGTCTTGATGGATGTTGCGAGAGTGATGAGAAGAAGGAAGGTGAGTAGAGTTAGGAGCTTCATGGTTGAATTAGTTAGCTTATGAGGGAGAGCATGCTAACCAGACTATTTATAAGCAATTGGGATGTGAAAAAGGGCTTATTTTGGAGGGTAATTCAGGTATCCAATTAATTCTAGAGATGGAAAGCCTTCACCTTGGTTTGTCTACCGGGTAAATTTAAAAGTGTTCGTGGTAATTCGCCCCGCAATTGACCTCAAACATCAACTTTAAAGTCCACCTTTGTCCCAGTTGGGTTTAAAACCGTGGTACTCTATGAATCCACCAAACGCTTTACTGCTCATTGTGTGGAGGGTATTTTTTTTAATGATTTTTTTTATGAAATAAAATGAAATTTTAGATCATATAAAAGGTGTCCTATCAAGCAATGGTTGTGATAGCTTTGAGTAACTTTGAGTATGATCAAATGATGCATTCAACTTTGGTGAAGGGTTGATGTGTATAGATTATGTATCTTTTTATGCATGCTTTGAAGCATATTTCTTTATTATTCATGTGTATAATATATATTTATTGCATCCTATCTATCATTATGACATCCTTCCATATAATTTGTGTGGAGATCTATTATTTGCTTGGTTTCTTGACATGATGTATTCTGGAGCAAAAGGGAAAGAATTTCAGCACACAAGGTCGGAACAGGGTTCACACAACCATGAGTCATGTTGCACGACAGTGTAACACCCCACACAATCGTGCAAAAGAAGGTGCTACATTCTAGAAGAGAATCCCACACAGTCATGTATCAATGCACGATTGTGTGGTCATTTCCCGTGGCAAATCTCTCCCGGCCGTGCAATCTTGCACGATCGTGTGCCTGGTCGTGCACACTTTACCTTAGGAAACCTTGCACAGCTGTGTATCTTTGCACAACTGTGCAACTCTTTGGCCGTGGCTACCCCTGCACGGCCGTGCAAATCTCGCCCGTGAGGAGCAGTAACCCTGTAAAATAGGGTTTTCTCCCATTTTCTCTTATCTTTGACTTGGGGCTCCGCCCCTAAGCTTGGAGAAGAGTTCTCCCCCTTGGGGGAATCCTAGATCTTCTTCCTGAGGCTCTACCAATGATCCGTCCACCTCCGTAGCGAGAAGAACAACCGAGAAGACCGGTGATACATCAATAAACATCTCTTCTTCCTTATCTTCTTATATTCATTGTGGAGTGTTTAATCTATTGTTTCTTTGATTGTAATTTCCTTGTAATGGAGTAGATATTTGATTCTAAGGATTTAGAGAGTATTTGTGATGTGTTGTTGATGTAAACTCTATAGCTTTGTTACTTTCCTGGTTCAATGACATGCTTATGTCTTGTTTCTGTTTGATGAAATGTTTGAGTGAAGGTTATGTACTTAAATGTTTCATTTGATTGAATATGTGCATATATTATTCATTCCCGTAGACGAGGTGCCATAAATTTAAGTGGCAAAACCTTAGTGAGAAAGAATATCTCTCCTCTCATCTATGGTACGTCTCTTATGGGAGAGCAATCCTATGTATGGATGAGTCTAACTTATTACTTAATGAGTTTTTCCTAGTTCTATGTTAGTAAGTGTTTTGTGTATAGCCTATATGACGTACATCCAGGGGATGTCTTGTGACAGAAGGTAGTCTACTGTCAACATGGACTCTCTAAGTTACCCTCTTCTACTTAGTGACATTTGGATACTGGGTAGGGAAGACACTTCGTTTTACTTGGGCCAAGTAAATACAATACCTCTTTAGACATCCTGTAAAATATAGGTGTAAAGAATAAGAGTTGAACTATCCATAGCATGTTAACAACTATCATAATGAAACTGAAACCCTAGAATTATTTTCCTCACTAAAGATTAACTTCCCCTAACTTTCCTCTTCTTTCTTGCACTATTTCTCCTTTCAACACAACTAACCCTTCTAGTGTCTAGATTATTCGAAGTGCAAAGTCAACTAGTGATTAATCACAGTTCATGTAGATACGATAATCTTTTATATTACTTAGCGACATTCCCGTGCACTTGCGGGAGTGCAACGAGGTTTTGACAAAGGATAGAGCACTAAGTACTATTTGATTCAAATCAAGATTTATCAATGGACTGATACGCTAATCATACAACGAAGAGAACCTTAGGGTGCATTTGACTATTTCATTTTTATTTTTTGAAAAATGTATATTTTCTAAAAAATATAAAATAACTTTTAGACATTCTCTAATTTTTTAAAAAACACTATCTCATTTTTTAGAACCAGAGGTGGAAAATACAAATTAAATACTATTTTCTAGAAAATACGTATTTAAAAAAAATAAAAATAGAAGACATACAAACTAAACGCTATTATTAATGAATAATAATTTAGTCCCACATTGGGAGTTTTATGAAGGTTGGTTGGGCTTATTAAGCACAACCTCAACATTTGGATGTGAGCTCTAATGGGGCTCTTGGGTTGCATCAAACCCATGTGTGGTTTGAGCTCAATATGGGCTTGGGTTTGGGTTTTAATGCACATAAATTTTATGCTGCATTATTATCCAAATATTGCATCATGACAACGATGCATTATTCTCCAAATGTTGCATCCTTTGAGAAGATGCATCATTTCGCCAAAAGTCAAGGGATACATCCCTTCCTTCTCAAAGGGTGTCATTTCACCCTATAAAAGGCACCCATGTATGGTGTCCAAATCACTCATCCAAGAGTTTGAGCATCTTCTCTTGCATTCTGCGGTCTGCATCTGGTTGAGTTCGAGTCAAGTCTGTCCGAAGGTTCTAGCATTGAAGTGTTCGCTGATAATACGAGGTTAGTGTGCTATTTTCCTTTGTATTGTAAAAGTCGTTGTATCTTGGGGACAATTGCCGCAACGTACAGCACCTAGGTACGGGCAAATTTATCTTGCGGAGAAAGGATATAATCCTTGCCTCGACTTAACCTAACTCAGTCTGAGTCTGAGTTCTGTCCACCTGCCTTGTGCTGAGTCTGCGCTGAGATCATATCCAATAGAAACATCAGGAGGGTAGCCATTTTTGAGCAACTTAGCATTCCTGATGATTGTGATATCTTATCAGTACAAGAAGGAGATGCACAAAGCGATGCAATATACAGTATCTCTAAATGGGAGGAAGGGATTGGAGATCTACAGAATTCTCTCCAAACTCTTATTTTGTTCAACTAATCTATATTCATGCTTATAGGAAAAACGGAAGGCAGTTATCGACCACAAGTATAGATTTCTGAAAAAACAACTAAATTGTCATCATGATTGGCATAATAATGAGGAAGTTCTGTCGCCAGCAACAGAGAAGTGTACCTGCCGCAAAAGAATAACCATGCAACGGGCTAGAGCACATTACCCAAACTGCCTTATAGTCATCTGCAACTTATGCGGCTCTCATTATTTTAACAAACAGGTACTTGTTACACCTGTGGCCTCTATCCCATTTATTCCTAATAAATTGATTCAGGAACAGCGGGAATACATTCTATGGTGTGAGAATGAATATCTCGATTACAAAAGGAGGTTGAATTTTTTAAGAGACAGTACGAAGCCTTGCTGATGGAACGAGATTTTGAAAAAGATTTCCAGCAATTTGATAAAGGGAAAAACCATTTTAGAATAAATCAATGAGGAAGATGAGGCAAATGTTCTAGTTGGGAATATAACTACGAATAAAGCTGGTAAAACAAGGTCAGTATGTAATATGTTGTATAATCTGACCGTTCATCTTGAAATACCAGGGTTAAAAAAAATTACCCTAAAGGCCATTCTAGATACGGGAGCAACATGTTGTGTGGACCAAGACTTAGTTCCTCTAGAAGCATTAGAAGATAATCCTTTTACAGTATGATTCAATGGTATAAATTCCCAACAGACCTCAAAATTAAAGCTCCGGCAAGGAAAAATGATGATTAGTGAAAACATCTTCCGAATCCCTTATACATTCAGTTTTCCAATGACATTGGGAGACCGGATACAAATGATAGTTGGCTGTAACTTCATAAGAGAAATGCATGGTGGGGTTCGCATTGAAGGTAATATAGTAACCTTCTATAAAAGTTTAACTATCATCAATACCTTGCCTTCAGTAGATTCAGTCGCAGCAAATGAGGAGCTGGAGCTAGATGAAGAAGAATATATTTAGATAAAAGAGATGGTACACTATGGTGTAGAGGAGGTCCAAACAAAATTTACCAATGACTTCAAACCATTTCTAGAAATATTATGGAGATAGGGATTTATTGGAGATGACTCATTAAAATACTAGGTTAATAATCAGGTAACTTGTTACTTGGATATTAAAAATACAAACCTAACAAATGTAGACAGGCCCATCAAACATTAACCCCAAAGTAGAAGGGGATGTTTTTGAAACATGTGAAAGCCTTGCTGGACATTTAAATCATCCGGCCAAGCTCTAGTAGACATCGAACAACTGCATTCATTGTAAAATCAGGAACTACAGTTGATCTTCATACCGGGTAGGAAGTAAACGGAAAGGAAAGGATGGTGTTTAATTACAAATGCCTTAATGACTAATACACCCATAAGTGTATAGGAATATCGAAGTAATATAAAATAATATCGTATCCATAGGGTGTTTGATTCTAAGCACTAGTTATTATGTTCGAAGGGATTAGCTAGACCAACACATAATTGTGATTAAATTCTAAACTATGTAATCAAACAAGAATACACAAGCAAACACAAGAAACAAGGTCCTAAGGATGTGTCTTGAGTGTGGGGTTGCATTTTTATAGATGATTAAATTATGAATATTGACCAATCCGCTCTTTCCAATTCCTAGATTTATAGGTATCCC